>PGFW01026834.1:34627-54213 GCA_003123925.1 Haematobia irritans
AAAATTGTTTTGTACGTTATTTTATTTATTTTTTATTTTATTTATTTTATCTTACAGATAAAATTTTTTATAACAAAGCGGCGAAATTTTCATTTAGTCCTCAAATTTCGTTTCGGAAGAAAGTACTTTTTCTATTGAGTGTAGGCGCGTAAATACTTAGGTATTGACTTGATATTTTTCAAAAAATAATTGTTAATGCAAGGAACTTTTGTCAAAAAAAAACAAAAAACATCATTAATTCTTCGTTTGTTGTATTATTTGCATTCACATATTTCTCACTGCCGGAAAATTGGCAGCAATATGTTGGGTGGCCTATAATTCGCGATTGTAATTACGAACCATCCATTTGAGTATAGACGCAGAACAAAACGTCCGATTATGTGTAAACAAAAAAAAAAAACAATTTCTTTTGTTTTTTTAGGTTTTCCAATTGCCTTTCTTACACGAAATTTTCTACATCAGCTGGCGGAGGTGTGGTACTACTGTCTATCATACGTTCTGCCATAGACGGCGAAACGCAAGACCCACGTCCTCACGCTGAGTCAGAGCCATCCATCGGGAACCGCTCTACCGACCTTCATGCAGCGCGGCTCCGCAGCAGCCAGGGGCACGTCTGGGTGCAACCCTCAAGGGACCGTGTGTCGACACAGTCAGAACCGGATCCGGGGGGTGTGCTGTCGGCGGACCTGGGTCTGCACAATAGGAGAGACCGATCAGGAGCGGCCCCATTGCCGGCCCGGCCTGTTTTGCGATTTTTCAGTGATGCTTCAAATCTTCCTCCATGGGCCGGTCGCGTCTGTGGAAAAATTACAAGCGTAGTTTCAAGGAAAGAGGCTTATATTCAATTTCACAAAACTATAATTCTTCAATAAAGAAAATCCGGGAGAACAAGGGATCGCAAATTGAAATTGCATCGACGCAGAGTCTGCATAACAACGCAATTGGACAGAATTCTACAAGACTTTTGCGATTGTAGCTGCGTTCATCATATTGAAGGCTGTCGAGAATCTTGTTCGGCGACGTAAACATAGGAATTGCACGGGAAGAAAGCCTTCTTTTTTGATGCGAAGTTCAGTCATAATCCCCGCCTAAAAAAAACGAAGTATCAATACACAGATTAAGCCAATTACCGCGTTCATGAAGCTCATTGTTGTGTCTACTATAGGAGCAACATTTTATGCAATCGATAAGATACCCGTCCCATATAGCAAGGAATTTTTTATTATTTAGACAGACTGAAATTCCCGCTCACCCATGAAACTGCCATTGCTACTTTTCCTAGCGAAAAATTCCGTGCAGACGCGGGTAATTATCGATTTTTACAATTTTCTCCACAAGATAAGTTGTATGGTAAAATAACTGTCGTTATTTAGGACACACCAACGAAGTTGCACTATAGCGCTGATATGATCTCTTGGTGTTATTTCGAGAAATTGGTCGCGTACAGAAAGGCATACAAAACTGTGTTACCAAAGTATCACAAACGAGTTCCATTACGATGTGTGATATTACCAGATCTATAGCCTGATATGATCCCTCTAGTGGTATTTTTTCGGCAAGATTGTGTACCGATAATCAGTTAATGGGATTGATTCTTACTTCAGTCGATAACAACTACAAGCGGCATGCTCCTTTACCAAAAATAGCTCTACATTTTTATACGACCTTAGCTTAAAAACGAAAATTTCTTTTAGTATCTATAGAAACAGTTCTTTACCGCTTCACACGAATTTCGATTTTGATAAGAAGACCAATTAGTCAAAACTAGTTAATTATCTTAAGTCTGGAGTTACAACTCATGGCACACATGTCCTTTTTGTCACATCGAATAACACTTTTTGGACACGTGATCTAAAACGACGTTATCGCACTCTTTTATCAATTCATCCATAAAGAAAACGGTACAAAAATCTGCCGGCAAACAAACGAAGTTTTCGCCTAGATGATGACACTATGTTCGCGGCTTAAGTCGGGCGAAAATTTCCAGTTTGGAGTCCGGGGGACAATAACGACAGTTTTTTGTCCACTTGGTAGCGGCGTATGCAACTCTCTTAGCGGATATTTCTTTGCACCGTTTTCGTAATGTTACTTCTTAGCGGAGCAAAATTTAGACAATCGATAAAAACTCCTTCGTGGCAATTTTCTTGTTAACAAATATATAGTAATGCATTTATTATAAGTAATGAAAATTTCGCTAGAGGGTACAAAACACGGTTGCCACTCGTCGTTCAAAAATAAATTCTAACCAATATTTAGAAGAAATATTACCAGACATCTCTACAATATTAAAGAAAAAAAACCAAAAAAAATGCGACAAACATACTTTTTCCTTCTCTGGTTAAACTCTTGTCATAAATCTGACCCGATGGTTTTAATCTGAAATCAAAACAACATAAACTATTTTATTTCTATGGAAAAATTTTTGTCAAAATTTATTTCTTGTAAGAAAATTTTGTCAACATTTTATATTATAGAAAAGTTTGTCCAAAATTTTTATCTATAAAAAAATTATCTATAGAAAATTCTGTAAACCTACTTATTTCTATAGATAATTTTTTTTTAACATTTTATGTCTATAGATAATTTTTTCAACATTTTATTTCTAAAAAATTTCCAAATTTTATTTCTATAGAAAATTTTGTCAAAATTTTATTTCCAAAAACAATACAAAACTTATTCTAAAAATTTTTCGTTTCAAAAAAAATTTCCAAATTTTATTTTATAGAAATTTTTCAAAGAATTATATCTACAGAAAACTTTGTCAACATTTTATTTCTATAGAAAACATTTTTTTTTTCATTTTATTTCTCATAGAAAATTTTTTTTCTAACATTATTTTTGTCTGTCTATTTTTAATATTTTAACAATTTGTCAACATTCTTATTTCTATAAAAATTTTTTTCTCCAAAATTTTATTTCTATAGAAAATTATGTCAATATTTTGATTTCCAAAAAAACCAAAATTTTATTTTATAGAAATTTTTTCCAAACAATTATTTCTATAAGAAAATTTTGTCAAATTTTTATTTCTATAGAGAAATTTTTGTCAAAATTTTATTTCTATAGAAAATTTTGTCAAAATTTTATTTCTATAGAAATTTTTGTCAAAACTTTATTTCTATAGAAAATTTTGTCAAAATTTTATTTCTATAGAAATAAAATTTTTTCTTTTCTAAAAAAAAATTCTATTTTCATATTAGAAAATCTTTTCAAAATTTATTTCATAGAAAATTTTACAAAATTTCTATTTCTATAATTTTTTTTTCCAAATTTTATATTCTATAGAAAATTAGTCATAAATTTGTCTAATAGAACAACCTTTTTTTCAAAAATCTTACTTAGATACCAAAGTCAAAATTTGTACAATAAGCTTATTTCTAATAAAATTTTGTCAAAATGTTATCGTTCTATTAAAAATTTTGTCAAAATTTCTACTTTTCTATAGAAAGATTTCGTCAAAAATTTTATATTCCATTAGAAAAATTTGTCAAAATTTTATTTCCTATAATAAAATATTTTGTCAAAATTTCGTATTTTCCTATACGCAAACATTTTGTCACAGAATTTTATTTCTATAGAAAATTTTTAATCATAAATGTATATTATATTAGTAATTATATACTCCAAAATTTTTTATTTTATTACGAAATTCTTCTCGTAGACCAAAAATTTTATTCCTTAATCTATCCAGTAAATTTGTCAAAATTTATATTTCGTATAAAAAATTTTGTCAAAATTCTTTATTTCTCATTAGCAAAAAACTTTTGTCAAAATTTATTTCTATAGAAAAATTTTTGTCAACAATTTATATCTGTCATGATGAAAATTTGTCAGAAAATCTTATTATCTTATAGAAAATTTTGTCCACAAACTTTTATATATTTGTATGCGAAAATTTTTCAAAAAATGTTTATTTCTTATGGAAAATTTTTCAAAATTCTTTTATTTCTTGATATTTGTTTTAACAAAATTTGCATAAATTTTATTTCTATAGAAATCTGTTCAAATTTATTTCTATAAGCCACTTTACAAAATTTGTTCATGATAATTTTAAAAATTCGCATTGCGTATGAACAATTTTCCACTTTGTAAATGTATCTCAGCAAATTTGGTCTTTCTAGAAAAAGTTTGTACTAATTTTATTTCTATAAAAATTCTGTCAAAATTATTTTTAAAATTTTCGTCTATTTATCTAAACAATTTGTAGTCAATATTTTATTCGTAGATTGATAACTTGTCAAAGAAAATTTTGTCACATATTCTTTTCGAAAGTCATATTTCTTAGTAGAAAATTTTGTCAAAATTTATTTCTATAGAAAATTTGTTTCTAAAATTTTATTTCTATAGAAAATTTTGTCATGAAAAATTTTATTTCTATAGAAAAATTGTTTGTCAAAATCTTTATTTCTATAGAACATTGTTGACAAAACTTATTTCTATAGGAGAATATTTGATCAAACATTTTTTTTCATATAGAAACATAAATTATTAATTTTGTTTTGGTTATTTTTTTTTTTTCTTGAAGACGGAATGATCCCCAAACAACAAGTTGAAAAAAGTCTAATTATTTCTATTAGAAATGACATTATTTATTGAAAAAGTATCAGCCGTTGAAAATTTTGGGTATTTTTAGCGAGCTGGATTAAGGTCGGTATTAATGTTCGTAGTTTAAGCTGGCAGTACTTATGCCTTCAAGCTTTTTCAGAACCTGCAAGACCAGCTTGTTTTACACAGTTACTTTTTTTCATTTATTATTTCTATTATTTCTATTAGAAATTTTTTTCAAAATTATCATTTCTGATAGAAAATTTTTTTTCAAAATTTCTTTAATTTCTATAATTCCTTTTCTTGCTTACCAAAAGCTTTTATTTCCTGTATAGAAAGTATTTTTCCACCAAGAAACTAACAGAAATCTCTACTATATTCTACCCAACGGTTAAATATTTTGCTGGCAAAATTTTCATAATCTTCTATAGAAAATTTTGTCAAAATTTTTATTTGTTTTTATAAGAACAATTTTTGTGAAAAAATTTTATCTTCTACTTAGAAAATTTTTGTCAAAAGTTATTACTTTCTATAGGAAAAAATTTTGTCAAGATCTTTATTTCTATAGGAATTTTACAAAATTTATCAACATTGTATTTCTAAATTTTTCCAAAATTTTATTTCTTATAGAATGTTTTTTTTCCAAGCAGAACAAACAAATATTCTTACTAATCTACCAAACGATAACAATTATGTCCGAAAATTCTTATTTCTATAGGGAAATTTTTACCAAGCATTTTTATTTTGTTACTAGAAAATTTTGGTCAAAATTATTATTTTAGGCATTGTTCGGTGGTTTTTTTAATTACTTTCAGCTTAAAACCAATATCATTTTAACTAAACCTTACAAGATCGTAGCTTATACCAACAGCAGGAAAAGGAACGTGTTTGTACAACAATTCTATTTGCGCGCCCCCAACAGCTCTCACACCTAATACGGCACCTGTCTCACCGCATGTCCGCTATGTGGACTGGACCGCCACCGTTTCGGAATATAAACCACGATTCTTCTCTATACTTCAGCATCCTCCTACTTGGCAGCATATAACTATCAGCACCACATTTACGTCACGAATCAACAATATCTCTTCAGTGCGCCTGTTCATATTATAACCACAACAGCCAACGCAACACTTGAACCTCTTCGCAAAAGGTACTTACATTCGATAGCCGGCTCTGGGCCTCTGAAATAAACAGCGCACCTCGTGAAACAAACATATGTCTCTTTATCCTATGCCCGACTGCTCAAACTCATCGATTTTGTATATTTCATCATTGGATCCGTTGCTGGTTTACTTTTGAGCGTGCCTACCTCTTCTCTTTTTCCATTTGTTTTTGTTTTGTCTATTGTTTTGGTTTTCGTTCTTTAAGCATTTCGTTGTTGTTGTTGAATTCGTATTCTGTATAACGTTGGTTGATAGTTTTGCTGGCAAGTAGAGGTGATGCTGCCTACATGACACGGAAACTGTGGGGTAATCCGAATCAACGTGTCTTTTCGCTCTTCATTCCAACCATCTTGCAGCTCGTATAGGGCTTTGCCCAAATTACAATCTCTTGGACAACATTCATTTTCCGTCGTGTTTGCGGTTAAAGCCATACTCTTTGTAGTTTTGAGTTCATGTATGCGTTTTAAGCTGAAATTAAAAAAACAAACTCAACTCAATGTCTCTACTAATGACTCAAAAACCAACCCAATAACAAAAAACAAAAACACAATTGGAAAAAGAAGAGGTAGGCCTACGCTCAAAATAAACCCAAGGCCATCGTGGAATCTCAAAATCATTGATTTGGACCAAGTGCTATAGGAATAAGACTCGATATCGCTCTTGTTCAGATAGTTTATTTCGGCACTAAGGCCGGCTTATCAATGTCAAAATCCTTTTTTCGGAGCGGTTCAAGTTTGGTTTTTTGTTTGGGTTTAAATAAATGTCCCTGAATTATCATTCCTGATAACTTGGTGATAGTTTGCTGCCAAGTATGAGGATGCTGATGAGGAATGTTTAGGCGTATTTCCGACTACGTCCGCGTCCACTCCACCATCTTTGCAGTCTATTAGGGCTTTGCCCAAACTAATTTGGAGCAAACATTCTTTTCCTCTGTGGTTAGCTACTCTTTGTAGTTTAGTCAACTGTATGCGTTTTTTTTAAGCTACGGAAATAGAAAATTTAACAACAACCGAATGCTTAAAAGAACAAAACCAAACAATAAACAACAAGCAAAACAAATGGAAAATTATTTATATAGAAATCTTTATTCAAAAATGTTAACTTTCTATTAGACATTTTTTGTCCAAAAACAATACAAAAATTCTATCTAACTCTTTACCAGAAACAGGTAAAGAACTCCTACCTGTTTTTGGTAAGATTCTACCAGACTGGGCAACATGGCTCTGGTAACATATCGCGGCTTGTGTTGGTAGAAAAATGCTAAACAATCGATAACAACTCCCAACATGAATTTTTTTTTAGCAAAACAGTTATGTTTATTTTTTTATTAAGGTTAGTCGTTGAATTCTCGCCAGTGGTGTAACAATATGTAACATCGTCCATAAAATTATGTATAACGTGTTCGATATAGTTGTTCTATTAAACACACAATTTCTCCTGAGACATTCATTAAAAAGCCATTAACGATTTCTTCATGTGGTTAGCATAATTTTCGTTGACTCTTGCGACACTGCATAGCGAATTAAGGACTAGCCACATTTCTGGAAATGCTTAGTGTAAATTGATATAAAGAAAAGTTCGTCGCTGAAATTGCCATTTTTTTTTAAGTTTTTTATAAAATCAAAAATTGTAACCCATTTTGTTTACCCATTAAAATATTTACAGCCAGAACCGACGATGTTTCAAAAAAATTTTCGAAAACAAAAACTTAAAACCCTAGATGAAATGGAGCCACAACACAATTTCAAAAGAGGAAATGCTGAATTACAAATTAAAGCAGGCAGGTAACCAGATATTCGAGAGCTCCTCGCAAATTCGAAGTCGTTCAAAGCCAGCGTATTATTTTTGTAATTTCTTATAAGGCAGTTTTTGTGACTTTTCTAAACTCTTATTTATTTTGTACAAGAATATTTTTTTCCTTACTTATCCTATTATTGTATCTCCCCTTCGTGAAATGGCCTTACTATGTATTTCTTGCTATGTCAAACTTGGACTTTGACGCACTCTATACATTCAATTTTTCGAATTTCGTTGTTATTTCGATTCTTCCGATCATAATTTATTTCAAGTACAAACTCACGAATATCTTTTTATAATCGGCAGATTCCGGAGAAATAATTATATATTTTATATATAGTATGAAAAGAAAGTTCAACTCCGCACTATAGATTACATAGAAGGCTTATTAGATGAGTTCCGCGAAATCCCTCAAAGCTTGTATACATAAAACTGGCTTGGACGTTGGTTTGCTGGGTCTGCTTCAATATTGTACACTTCGTAAATAAATGTCGTTACACTAAAAGCAAACATGTTTGTTAGTACAGTCCCAATGATCGGGTAAAGCATAAGCAGAACTGCTAAGAAGAAACAGTACTACAATGTCAATGGTACACAACATTTGCGCCCTGTAATGTTTTACGAATACATTTCAACAATTTTATTTCCTATAGAAATTTTGTGTTCAAAATTTTATATCATATAGCAAATTTTTTTGTCAAGAATCTTTATGTCTATAGTCAAATATTTTATCCAAAATCTTTTTATGTTTATACGAAAAATTTTGGTCAAAATTTTATTAACAATTTGCGTACAACATTTCTATTTTTAATAGAAAATTTTTATTTATTCTCAATTAAATTTTGTTTCAAACAATTTTAATTATCTATGAGAAAATTTTGTGACAAAACTTATTTTTCTATAAAAAATCTTTGTTCAAATCATTTGTCATTTTACTATAGAAAATTTTCTGTCCAAATTTTATTTCTATATGAAAATTTTGAACAAAGACTTGATTCTACTTATTAGAAATATTTTTGTTAAAAATTATATTTCTCTATTTGAAAATTTTGTATCAAAATTTTATTTCTACTTAGAAATTTAGGTTAAAATTTTCATTTCCTTACTAGAAATCTTTGACAAAAGCTTAATTTTCTTATAAAAAAAATTTTCGCTTCAAAACTTTTATTTCACTATAGAAAATTTGTGTCAAAAATTTTAATTCTTACATATTTAGGAAATTTGTTCAAAATTTTTTATTTCTATAGAAATTTTGTCGCAAAATTTTCTATTTCTAAGAAAATTATTGACAAAACCTTATCTTTAAATAGAAAATTATTGTCAAACACATTTTAATATTCTACACGTACAATACAAATTTTTCACCAACATTTTTTCCAATTTTAAACACTTGATTAGACATTTGGAACGGATTCAATTATTAACTGTTAATCTCGATTCCAAGTTAACTTTATTTAATCATAATCCGAATACAAACTCAATCAAAAAAATGTATTCGATATTTGTTACGTTTCCAGATCAAACATATTAATTGATTCTAATTCCAATTGCTTAATCAATTTCGGAAATTGAATTCTTCAATTACTCAACGGTGATTGAAATTTTTTTTCCGATTTCCAATTACACATGTGATTGATGCGAATCACCTCTTGTTGATTTGAAACTGAATAATTTTGAGCACATGGGAAGCACGCGAAAAGAGAACAAGGAGAATGGGTAGTTATTCAACAAGTATGATGAGAGAAGATCAGTCTGTGGAAGTTAACTCCGTAACGAACGTCTTTTTGATGGGTTCTTTCGTTTTTTTCGCGGCATAAATCGAAAAACAATGCATTGGCGACATTCTGTTCTGCCTGCCATTCAAAATGGTGTGCATAAAATTGATTTCTTGAATACACGCCAACAACAAATCACTAGCTCAAAGGCTGGTAAATAAATAACAGTGCCTTGCAACACTACAAACGGCCACGTTTATGAGTTAAAGGTCTTCTGCAAAAAAAAATTATGACAGAAACGCATGTATTTGCCACATTTACCTGTGTTTCTCGGGCTGTTTTGGTGGTATTGTTACAAAATTTGGAAAACACATTCTACGCTTTATGAAGGTAAGGAAATTGTGAAAATGTGATAGCGTTTTCCGAGTTGAGAGCCCTGTTTACCTTAAACAGCGTGTGACTCAACAATAATATATTTTTTCATTCATTTGATTTCGTCCGAGATGTGACAATTTTATTTTCGTGGAAATGATCCAATCAATCCCATCAACTCCATTCATTTCTTTTCTGTATTCAAATATATTAATTACTATGCTCTTGCCAATTAAAAAAGTTGGGAACACTCGTATTTGTTAATCTTTTTAAAATTATCAAATTTTTTTCACTCCTTGGAGTTTTTTTCTTAAAAAACAAGAGCGCGTATGGGTTTGTTGGAAGATTCACCCTTGAACGTTGCCGAAAGTTAGCGTTTGGCTCATTAAATTTTGGCATTTTTTGTCTTTACCGTCGCTCTTTTTCAGTTTGAACCCAAGCAAGAGCAGCCAGTTATTATCTGGGTATAAAACTAGTAATTTAGAGCTGAATTATGTAATGACGTAAAAAAAGCTTCTTTCTTTTGGATTTTAAATAATATGAAAAATATCCGAAAATAATATATAGAATAGGCATATTTTCACATTTATCAATTGTTTTCTATTTCCAGAATTTTTGCAAACGTATCATCAAATATAAATTATCAAACTTACATTTACATTGCTTCTCCCATATATTTTCATGTCTTTGATTGCGGTGTAAATCTTAATCAGACGCGATTTATATGAGGGGGAAGATTTTGAAAGGAATGTACTAAAAATAAGATTACGAGCTCCTTAATACACCTTTATGGCTATAAACAGGACTACAACCTGCAAAAGAAGATCATGAAATCTGGACACTAAGAATTGAGACTTGATTTCTATGCAAGGTAATGTTTAACAAAATATAACTCTTTAATTGCACAAAACTTAAATTCGATATTATTCTGTTTACTTCTCCAGAAAAACTAACTTTAGTTTACAGTGCACTGGCGCTGATTTATTGGAACATCTAGCGGCGCATCTACATATTTAGAAGCAACGATACTAACCTATGGTTATCTATTTATAAGGAACGATAATGATTTATATATTATTTTTTCACGACCTATAGTTGTTCATCTTGGATAGTAGTTACGTATTTGCTTCAATTTTATGTAGAACGGCAAAACAACAAATGACAAGAACCAAATTTATCTTTGTCCTATTTGCATAATTCTCAAAAAATAATTAACATCATTAAACTATGTCTTTACTATAAGAAACACATATTTTTTCTTTTATTTCAACAGATCAAAAAAAAAATCTACATACGATTTTTGGCTGGTTCGCATTATATAAATTTTTTAATAGAACATTTATATGCCGCAATTTTCAATTAATTATTTAATTGACTATGAATTTCAAATAGGTTGATTTGATTTTTTGCTCGCGGAACATTAATTAGTAAATTTTAATTGATTCAACTTTTAAAAACTGTGAAATGGAATTTATTTTGTTAAAATATCAATTCACGTTTTTTACTTGATTCAGAATCACACAACTTTAATTTGATTCACCGTTGGATCAAAAGTTCAACTTTAAATTTTTAATTGAAAATCGTTGTTGGGTTTTCACATTTCATAGATGGTGTGCTTGATACTATCATTTTTCTGTGCATTGAAGATACATTTTCACTTAAAAAAATGCAAATTGAATCCGTCGATTTTTCGTGTATTGATATAATGCAAAAATTTTTTTTTTTGTGTGTATAGATAAAGTTTCGTCAAAATTTTTTTATCTATACAAAAATTTCATATTCAGGAAAAATTCTGTCACCATTTTATGTGTCTAATAGATATTTTTTTTTTTTAACATTTTATGTCTATAGCATAATTTTTTTTTCAACACTTTCTATTTCTACAAAATTTTCCCATAAAATTTATTTCTATACGACAAATTTTTGCTCAAAAGTTTTATTTCTATAGCAAATTCTTTGACAAAACTTATTTCTATAAAAAATTTTGTCCTAATTCTTATTTCTATAGAAGTTTTTGTGCAAAATTTTATCTTCTATAGAAAAATTTTGTCAACTACATTTTCATTTTCCTATAAGAAAATATTTTTCACATAATTTCTATTTATCTAAATACGAAAACTTTCGATAAAACTTTAATTTAAATTAAAAATTTGTCAAGAATCTTATTTTCTATAAAAAAATTTACTTTTGTTTTTCAAAAATTTTATATCTATACGAAAGTTTGTCCAAAATCCTTTAATATCTATTAAAACTAATTCTCTATAGAAATTCGGTCAACATTATTATATTTTCTATATGATTAATATTTTTTAACATTTCGTCACAGTAATTTTTTCAACATTTTTTATTTCTAACAAAAATATTCCGAAAATTTTTATTTACTATAGAAAATTTCTGTCAAAATTTTATTTCCAAAACAAAAAAAATGTTTCCAACAGCACTCCTTTATTTCCAAAAAAAATTTTTTCCAAAAATGTTAGTTTTTACACTTAAAATTTTATATTTCTATTAGAACGAATTTTGTCAAAAATCTTATATTTCTATTGACAACCATTTTTGCAAAATTTCTATTTCTATATGACAATTTTTTCAAGAATTTTATTTCTTTAGGTAACAATTTTGTGACAACAACTCCTACTTTTCCTATAAAAAAAATGTACTGTACTAAATTATCTATTTCTATCCGAAATTTGTATTTCTATTCGAAAATTTTTTGTTTCAAAATTTTTATTTCTATAGAACAATTTTTCATTATTTTACTCAATATCTTACTTTTCTTATATGAAAATTTGACAAAAACTCCTATATTTCTATACAAGAAATTTTTGTTTCCTACAATTTCTAGTTTCTTATACTGAAATTTTTGTCAAATTTGGTATTATCCGTATTAGAAAAATTTATTTTTATCACAATCTCCTATTTCTTAATAGAAATATTTTTGACAAAACTTAAATTTTAAGATAGTAATCAATTTTGTCACACAATTTAGTTACTCATTTGAAAAATTTTGTCAAAATTTATATTTCTATTAGACAGAATTTTTTGTTCGAAAAATTCTTTATTTCCATTAGAAATCTTTTGACAAAAAATCCTTTATTTTCTATAAAACTTAATCTTTCTGTTCAAAATTTCACTTTCTATTAGATATAAATTTTTCACTCAACCTATTATTATTTCCTCATAGAACAATTTTTCTGCACAACAACTTATTTCTATAGAGGATCACATTTGTTGTCTAAAAATTTTTATTTCTATACGCAATATTTTGTTCGAACATTTTCGCTATTTCCTAGTAGCAAATTTTTGTTCACAAATCTTTCATTTTTCTAGTAGAAAATTTTGTCAATAACATTTTATGTCTTCATATGCGTCATAATTCGAGATATACCAGTAATTTCGACTATACACCTCTAACGAAATGTTCCTCTTATCCATAGAAATGCACAATACGATACTTTTAGCGAAATCGTTGGCAGTACAATACACATTGCAAAAACTCTATACTACAGGAATTAAATTGCAAAATCTCCTTATTATTCGGTGTTGCAACAAGCGTGATTTTTCGCAAACAGAGCTGCGCATGTCCGGGCTATAACATTGGGATTTAAAGTTGGCGTTTATCGGCTAAAATCGAACAAATAAATCTGTTAAAGGCAGAACAAAAATTATAATTTGTTTAGTATATCTTTTTTAGTGAAGGCCGAATGATCCCCAACACAACAATTGAAAGAAGTAGGTTAATTCTCTTTAAAATAAATTATTAAAGAAAAGTAACCGTGAAAAATTAGCTATTTTAGCGATAAGATCAAGCCGTGAGCTATTGAGTTCGAGTGTTCTTTAACCGCTCATAAAGTGACAAAACCTAACTCGGTGAAAAACAGGCATTAAAATCTACCCCTCAGTACATATTTATGTTGGGCATAGATCTTTATCTATAAGATTGAATTAGCCCAAAGCAATTTCACATCAGTTTTGCTATTCTTAAAATGGTTTATTAAAAGGAAAATGTTAATAATTCGTGTGAACAAATTTTACAGATTTTAAGGCTCGCGCCCTTAACTCTTTCTGAACTTGTTATAAGCCCCACCTTATTGCTTCAGTTACCCTAAGGTTCGTTTATTGCGAAAAAACGAATATATGCTTCTACCTTATATCTCCGTAAATTAGTGGTCTCAAACCCAGCGGATGGTTAACTTTATTTATGCGACCCATAGTAACTTTCTCCTATACCATGCCTATCTTTGTTCCGTTTTGCGAAAAATCCAGGAGTTGTATAATATATTTGCTTTGGAACATATGCTCAAAAGACAAAGATTTTTCGCCATTCTTTCCCGCGCCTAACCTTTTCTTATATGGAGCTTATAACCAGTTTTTCTCGCGTGACAACGTTGCATCTTTCCAGCTACTAGCCGCTCTCCATATAACTGCGGTAATGACATTTTTCGCTGGTCCGGTTCATACCGGGCTCTGATACATCTTGCGAACCCGCACCATATTTAAATTTTGCCAATCTCACTCATTCGCTGACATGCATAATTGTATCCACTAGTTGGCAAACTCTATCCCATAGCAAAACTTTAAACAAGAGAAACTGTTACTGTTTATTCACAATAGGCGGACCCAAAAAAAAAACAATTAGCCGCAGTAATGCGCCTCAACTGCACTGGGGAAGGAAACAAGTTAAAATCCAGCATTCAGATCATCCACAAATTTTTATAAAAACACAATTTCAAGATGTTTGCTTCCAATCAAGCACGCCTATGTACCCATAAATATAAATACCCCAACACACTACACGGTATGTAATTTCTAAAAGATTGGCGTTATATAACAATATAAATTAAAATTTAAGAGATAAACTTCATTTCACACATATATTTTGTAATATAATAATTATAAAAAAATATATTATCAAAAAATTGACTCCTAATATTATACAAATTCTTTTTGATAGTAGTGTCAACGGAAAGAAGCGGGTGCCCAGTGCGTTAAAGGGTGGTGTGGCGGAAAAAAACTAAGTGCACCCGAAGCTGAGGGCAATGTGTGACAAAGTGAAAGCTGCGTCTGCGCAAGCAGGAATTTCTTTTTCACATAAACAAACCAACGATGAACGACAACTTAGAAACTTTAACGGATAAGAAGGAATCTACAAAACAAAAAAATCTACTTGAAGACGCAACGAAAAAAGTAATAGCCATCACAACATTCTATATCAAGACTTGGATATGTTTGAAAATTAATTAAACTTTTTTTTTAAAAACAACGAAATTGTATATAATCACTGATAATTCATAAATTAAAAGTAAATTCAAAGTACCATCTTGTGTTTGTAATCGTACTAGAGTTCTGAGCACTACTGGCGACAAGACATACACAATTCTCTAATGCTATTTTTGGGCATCTCATCCACTTATCCACACACATCTAAAAGACAATGAAAGGCAGCACCACTATATATGTGTTACCAGCATAAGGCGCTCTACTATTGCATCGTTTTTCTATTTTACTTTTTTTTATTTATTGTTCAGTTTTTTTTTCCAACACTAGTATCGCGGAATGACCACATATTAGCCAATTAGCAGTGCCATATGACCTCTAGCAAAACTTCTTTTGGTACCATTGATAAGATGCACTGCCCTATTTTTTTGCTTAATGACAATACGACGCTGAGGTATATACGCGTTACTATCGACATGCAATACCTGTTTGCGTATACCGCGTATTATCAGCCATACAGAGGTTCATCTAATCGGGATTTGAAGTGCATTCATTTGAAATGATTAGGCCGAAATTTTTGCTTACACAAACCAAAAACTCACATCACTAGTATTTTTTGTAGGGCTATTTGCCTATCGATAAGAGAACCGACGAGTAGAACAGTTTTTTATCTGGCGCAAATCAAGACAACACCTTTGATGGAAAAACGTCCTGAATCACTTGATAGAAGAACATAGAACTACGACGTTTTTTGTTGCTTAAGGCTCGTCAGGGACCTGGAATGACCCACGTCGAATGCGTCTGGGCATGATTTCCGGATCGCAAGTTAAAATTGGTATTTAAATAGAACTCTTTGACAAAACCTTTCTAATTATAAATAAAATTTTCGTTAGAAAATTTTACATAAATAAATAATTCTTGACATAATAAAATTTTGACAAAATTTTCTATATAGAAAAAAATTTTGACAAACATTTTCTATTAGACAATAAATATATTTTGACAAAATTTTCTATAGAAATAAAATTTTACGCAAATTTCTATAGAAATAATAATTTTGACAAAACTTTTCTATAGAAATAAAATTTAAAAACTTTTCTATAAAATAAAAATTTGACAAAATTTCTATTAAATAATTAAAATATTTTGAAAAAATTGTCTCTATAGAAATAAATTTTGACAAAATTTTCTATTATGAAATAAAATTTTTGACAAAATTTTTCTTATAAAATTTCAATAATACGAAATAAAATTTTGACAAAATTTCTATAGAAATAAAATTTTACAAGAATTTTCTAAAGAAATAAAATGTTGACAAAATTTTCATTAAAGAAATGCTAAAAATTTTGACAACACTATTTCTATAGTAAACAATAAAATTTTGACAAAATTTTCTATAGAATAAAAATTTTCGACAAAATTTCTATAGAAATAAAATTTTGACAAAATAGTTTATACGTATATAAATTTGGCAAATTTCTATAGAATAAACTTTGTCGCCTGTGCTCCTATACGAATAAATTTGACAAAATTCTTCTATAAAAATGAAAAATTTTGACAAAATTGTTCTATAGAAATAAAATTTGACAAAATTTTTCTATAGAAATTGTGTTAGAAGTAAAATGTTTGACAAATAGTTTTTGCTACAGACAGAAATAAAATTTTGACAATATTCATTTATAGAAATAGATCCTTGGGCAAAATTTTCTATAGAAACTAAAATAGTTGGACAAAATTTCGATTGATTAGGAAAATAAAAATTTTGACAAAATTTTCTATAAGAAATAACATATTTGACAACATCTTCCTTATAGAGGACAAACAATGAATCTATAGAAATCAGAATTTTGACAAAAAAATAAAATTATGACAAAATTTTCTTATAGAAATAAAAATTGTTACAAAAAATTTCTATAGAAACAATTTATAACACAATTATCTATAGTCAAATGAACAATATTTGAACAACCTTTCCTCTTATACGAACATAAGAATTTTTGAAATTTCAAGAAATAAATTCTCGAATGTCTATAAAATAACAATTTTGACCAAAAGTTTTCTTCTTATTACGAGACAATAATTATCTATTAGAATAAATTTTTTGACCCAAAATCTAAAATATATTGTACAAAAATTCTTGACAGTATACGAAACAAAAATTTTCCACAAACATTTTCTGCGTGTCAGAAACAAAATTTGATCAAGAATTTTCTACTAGAAATAAAATTTTGACACACAATCGTTTCTACTAGAAATAAAATTTTTGTTGTTTATTTTTCATTTTTCAGCTTAAAACCATTACATTGACTAACCATACAAGAGTAGCTTTAACCAACAGGGAAAAGAATGTTTTGTCAAGATTTATTATTGGGCGCGAGAAGCCCCTATAGACCTGCAAGACTGGTTGGCGATGGTCGACCGCACGTTTCGAGAATCTACCACATTCCTCATCAGACATTTTCCTTACTTGTTTAGCCAAAACTATCAACACCAATTATCGAGAATAAATTCGTGCAGTTTTATTTAAACCAACAAAAACCACACCTAGACCCTTCCGAAAAAAGGTTTTACATTTGATAGCCGGCTTTCATGCCGAAATTTAAATTCGAAAAACATATATTCTCTTTTTCCTATTGCCACTTGTTCAAATTCATTCGCATTGAATTTCACATGCTGTGAATTTCATGTGAATTTTCAAATCCGTATGATTTTGACAGTGGCCATAGAAAAAGCAGACTATGTTTGTTTCGATATTTATTTCGGACGTAAGCCCGGCTATCAATGTAAAGCCGGCTATCAGATGTTAAAAAATTCAGCATGAATCACGCGAAGTCCACTGTGAATTCAAATGCGATTGATTTGACGAGTGGCATAGGAAAAGAGATATGTGTTTGTTTCGAATTTATTTCGGGCATAAGCCGCGCTATCAATTTAAAACCCTTTTTTCGGAGGGTTCAAGTGTGGTTTTTGTTGCGGTTTTAATAACACTGCCGTGAACTTTTTCTGATAGATTTTGGTTGATCAGTGTTTGCTGCAAGCTAAGAGGCCCATGCTGATGCAAGGAATGTGGTAACTTTTCCGACAGACGTGCGTCCAGTCCAGAGCCATCGTTGCAGTCTATAGGGACTTGCCCCAAATAAATTTGACACAAACATTCTTTTCCTCTGTTGGTTAAGCTAGGATTATCCTCTTGTTAGTTTAGTTCAATGTTTAGCTTTATGGTTTTCATAAGCACTGAGAATTTAAAAAAACAACGACACAATGCTTAGAAGAACAAAACAGCCAAAACGAATCAACAAAACGAAATGAAAATTTTAATAAACATTGTCTATAGAAAGTACAATTTTGAATCAAAATTTTCTACATTAGAAATACTAAGATGTAGTTGACCAATTTTCCAAAAAGAAAATTAAAAAACTAAGAAATAATTGAGACAAAAAATATCCAAAAAAAAAAAAACAAAAAAAGCCCTACTCGCTATAGAATACAAGTATTTTGCCAGAAAGTGGCCGTATGATAGGACATAAGAATATTGACCTCAACTAATCTTATCTATAGAAATTAAAATTTTTAACAAAATCTGTTCCGCGTATCTAGAATAATAATTTTGGACCAGAACGATTTCTCACTCAACAGTTCCAAATATTTTTCTTATAGATAATCAAAAATGTTCTTTATTTTAAAACTCTTTTCGAATAATTGAGAATACCAATGTTTATCAAAAGTGCGCATTTTATACTGCAAATAATAATATTGAGTTTACCAATTTTCTATAGAAAGATAAAATTTTGAACAAAAACCTTGTTCGTATAAAGAAATCAATAATTTATCCTATAGAAGACATTAAAATTTTGACAAAATTTTCCATAGAACATTAAATTTGACAAATATTTTTCCTTATAGAAGATAATCAATTTTTGACAATAAATTTTAACTCATAGAAATATAATTTTTGAGCAATCACAGCTGTCTTCTTATTAGAAACTAACATTTGTTGATCAATAGAATGTTATCCTAATAGAAATAAAACTTCTTGTAACAAATTGCTCTTCTATAGAAATTAACAATGATTGACCCAAATTTTCATGATAAAAAAAATTTGCACAGAACATCTTCTTATTAAGAAATATAAAATTTTTGACGAAAAGTTTCTATAGACAATAAAATGGTGCACCAAACTTTTTCTAGAGCTAGAGAATAAGAACTTTTTTGAAAAAATGTTTTCTATAAGACGAATAACAAATTGACAAACATCTAACATATAAGAATAAGTTACAATCATTTTGTTTATAATAACCCACAAAAGTTTGATTCTCTGATAAAAATAAATTTTGATAAAACTTTGCTGATTAGAAAAAAATTCTATGAAAAAAGTGTTCTTATAAAAATGTTCTATAGAAATAAAATATTGACAAAATCGAATATATAAAAATATGTTGGGGTTTCCTTCCTGTAGAAGGACTCATTTACAATTCAGGGGCTATTTATAATATTGCATACACTGAAATAAACTGCTAAAATAAAAAAGCAAAAGATTGATCAAAAACTTAAAAATAAGACTTCTTTTTTAATTTTGGTAGATATTTAGTAAAATTTTCTTCAAATTTTTGGTAGATTATTTTTAGCACGAGAGCAACCGTGTTTACATACCAATAATACAGCTTTCCCATGTATTTCTTACGGGAGCCAAATGTAAACAATCGGTAACAACGCCTCAGGGAATTTTCGCAGGCACATATAGCAATGCATTTCTGGTGGGTAGATGAAATTTTGT
>PGFW01026841.1:7430-17605 GCA_003123925.1 Haematobia irritans
TGGGGGGTGTTGGCGATCGTATGCTTTGAATGGTTTTTTTTGTGCTTTCACACATTTAACTGAGTAACCGATCCACAAGAATTTGACCTCCGGAACATTCTAGAAGGAGAAATTTCATCCCGATCCGAGTTTGAAATTCGGATCGTGGTGTTTATATATGCACCTTTCTCTTCTCCTATTATTCACATGTAGATTAATAATTTGGTTTATAACTGCGTCTAATCTAAAATTAATATATAGTCCACCCAAATATAAGACAGTGATTTACCAGATCACTTTACACCTCCAGATGTCCTTCAGTTGTATATGGGAGAAGACAGTCGTATGTTAGATAGATTTCGTCTGGCGTTATTGACAACTTTGGTTATGACGGATTTTGATCGTACACAACGACAAGCTCATAGCAGAGATACACAACTTGAAGTGTTTTAGACTTTTCACTTTTATTTCACAACAATCCAATAGTCAGGGCCATAGGGTATATACTCTTTTCCATGGCATTGGAGCATGTAGAATCCGCAATATTTCACGCCACCAAACAAATACGCTACGATCATACTGGGCCTCAAGTTTGTGATGCCAAAAACATACACATGCAGTCCCCTTGCGCAGAGGCGTTCCCTGCATCTGAATTTACTCAATTATCTTACGTTCTACTCACATTACCCCACATTGACGAGCGCTTTAATATGCAGCGTTGATCCACACAGTTCAATACGGTGCGTAACTAACAATTTTAGACCTCCCTAAATGATATAGCTCTAATGTCAACTGTCCGTGATGCGGGTTAAGAAATGTAAACGAACGTTTTCCAAATGACTGTGACAGAGATAATAGGTTGAAATTGTCAGTCTTGTACGGATTAACATCTTTCATATTTAGGAATCGGTCTATCTCTAATAGGTGTTGATTTTAAAATAACTTAGCAACCGTGTTGGACTGATTAAAATTGAACAAGCGTGCTGATGTTATACAGATTAAATTTGATAGTGTGTATGTGCACGGCAGAGTTTTAGCAAGCCCTCACTCCCAGTGAACAAAGTAATTGCTCAGCACGAGCATCAGAGAGGAACCTAACACGCTTATATTAAGAAAGTGATTCTAAACGCAATCCATGGGTGGTAGCATGCAAGGAGCCACATAACACAATTTTCGGACTCTTGGCCCCAAAACTTAAGGCTGTATATAACCGACCATAACTTCATGATTCTTTCAATTTATATGAACTACTGGCAGAGATCACGACATAAGCTTATAAGTATGAAAAGCCCATTTGATAGCACGGCGTCTAGACCTTAAAGTTTAGTGCCACCAAAGCAAATTCTCTGTCTGTGTATATGAGTATGAGTATGGATATGAATGTGTTTGTGGCTTTGCATGCAACTATTATAGGCTTATGTTGTCTGTGAGCTATGCAGAGAGGGCGGCTAAACCGCACATATTCATTTATGTACTCGCGTTGTCATTTTCCATCACCCTTTCGTACTCCAATTGAAAGATGTACTCGTACAGACGGACAATTCACTTACTGGCACAGTCACTGAAACGTCAGTTACATTCTTAACCCATCACGGACATGTATTAGAGTAAACTTTGTGACAACGCTGCATATTAAATGCCGCTCTCAATGGGGAGAACTAGAAGATTTCAACAGGGACCCGAAACGAGTGTTGTTTTGCATCACAAACTTGAGGCCCATATGTGTACGTATGTGTGTGTGCGTGTCAATATGCATTTACATGCTCCAAGCCAAGAGGTTACCTCTGCATTTGAGTTGGAAAAAGAAAATCTAAACTCTCAAGTACTCGTATGAGTTGTTGTGTAGCATCCACTATGACAACGACTTCAACTACGACAGCGACAACTGACAACTTGTAGAGTACCACTGCACTTGTACCGACTCTAAACAAATTTAAATAGGAAGTGACGAATGTAAACATTCAAGCAACGACTCCAACACCCTCTCTATCTTTGCTGCTACACTGTTTTCTGTTTTTCCCCAATGGTATGTAATGGTTTCCATGTAACTGCTTAAGGAGGGCAGGTCAGATTGCGCTTTGGGTATTTCTGTATTAACGACATTATTACACAATAGTTGGCCGAAATGAGATATTATGATTTGACAGACTAAGTGATAAGTAGATCCAAATTTTTTGGGAAACGAAACTTTAGCCTAACGAAGTTTTTTTCTGCTGTATGTTAATGGCTCTTTGTTTCAGGCCAAACAAAATTCTTTGTGAACCAACGTGGTAACGGGTTCCATAAAAAAATTTACTTGCCGAGACGAGAAGAATATGTGAACATTTCGATGGTTTAAAATTTCGTTTCGCAGGAAAGAATTATATTTTTTGTGTGTACTGTAAGTACGGAAAATAAGCGAAGACGAACTGAATTAGTCCGGACCAAAACTCAAATATCCTCCATCATGGATATGAAAGCATAGATTCTGATGCCGAAAATCTCTTATAATGGTAAACAGAAACTTTATAAAATTTTACTAATTTTCAAATAATTTTTTAAATTGACACTAATAATTATTTAGAGCCGGGATCCGGAGCGGTCCATTTTTTCGCTTCCGCTCCGCTCCCGCTCCGGAGAAAAAAAAACGCGCTCCGTTCCTCGCTCCGCTCCGAGAAAAAAAATCGCTCCGCTCCGCTCTCTTCATAGAAATATAGTACAAACCATTGTATTATTTGTTCAATTGAGTTTTATTTTATTTAAGAAAATCGGGCGGTACATATATGGGAGTATAGCTAAATCTGACCGATTTCGATGATTTTTTGCACATATAGTTAGTGCTATAAGAAGATTACATTTCGCCAACTTTGAGTAATGGATCGGTTGATAAATAAGGGTTTTATGGCCTAATTGATACAAAAATCGGGCGATACATATGTATGGGACGCTATATCTAAATCTGAACCGATTTCGATGAAATTTTCAGACTTAAAGGGTGGATACGGAAGATTATTTTGTGCTAATTCTGACGGAGACGATGCGGTTAGTAAAAAAAAGTGCAGCACGTGACCCATTGTCGAAATCGGCAAATACATATATATTGGGGGGAAAAGCTATATCTAGATTTGATCGCGATTTGCCTTCCAATTCAATAACGTGCGTCCTTGTGCCAAGAAAAACTCCCTGTAACCAAAGTTTCATCAAAATCGTTAATAATTGCGACCGAAATCCTGTGAACAAGCAACATACATTGGACAGACGGACGGATGGGACGGACGGACGCCAAGCGATAGATATCGACTTCAGGAGGTGATTCTGAGTCGAACTCGGTAATATATTTCAACTGGGGTCTAAAATCAATATTTCTTGTAGGCAGCATTTTTTTGGCAAAGATAAACATTATTATACGCCTAACGCACTATGTGGTTTAGGGTATAATGACTTTAAAACAAATGTGTTTGAATATTTTATTAATTTGAAGATTTGTTTCAAGAAAAATATTAAATCGCATTTTGACTTCATTAAACGAAATTTGGCATTCCATGGTCCAGGATAACACTTTTTATGTCGAAATGCACTTAGCTGATAAGGACGACAACAGACCTTCAATTAAAAGTTTAGGAGACTTTTGAGAGCAAGGAAAACTTTTTTTCAGAGAAATACGTGCTTCTAATTCTAAGCAAAATTCGTATTCGTATTTTAAGATGTGAAATATTTGCCTCCCGTCAATATTTCTTTTGCGGTGGCACCATCTCACCTATTTAAATGTGATAGAAACCAAATTTATGAAAAATGGACCAAATTCTGGTTTTGGTCTGACCCCATCGGATAAATTTAAAAATTTAGAAATCTTTTGGACCAATTTTGGTCGCGAATCGGACCAAAAACGGCAACGCTGATTGGAATTGGAAGTCTATACAACAGAGTATAAGTAATCTACTGCTCCGAAAGTTTTTTTTTTTTTTTTGTTTTGCAAAGACGTAAAGAAAGAGGTTTTGTTATATTTGTAATGTGTGTGTATGTTTAATGTTTGGCAACAACCTCCATCGACATGCAGTCGCCGTGTGATACCTACGAATATTCTTACTCAGGATCTCCTAGTGTTACCGTGATTTCGCATTTTTTCCCGCTTTACTTGTAATGAATAAGTGTATATGCGCCACATTTTTCAACCAAAATTGAAACTATCCATAATTTTAATTAAATTTTACGAGAAGTAATATCAGAAATAAGAGAATGCTACAGAGATAAGTAGCATATAGTAAGGCAAATGTGAATGAAAAAGAAGCATGCCGGTTCCAAGATTTTGTCTTTTACTTTAACAGTTTGGGGTATTAATTCCGAGCCAAAGAAGCGGAGAATACAAGTAAGGATACTTTAAAAGACGTAATTCTCTTTTAAAGTTTGGGGTTATGTAACTTGCTTCTAGAAGCAAATGTTAATTTTTATGTTTTAGATTTTTTTTCGTCAGTTGTTGATCGAGGAGTAGAAATTCCTTTGGAAAAAACGAGTTAACGATTTATTTTTTTTTCCATATTAAGCATCGACTTCCAGTAGAAATATGCTATGTTTCAAGTGAAAAAGCGTCTTTAAAATAAAGTGTAGAAATAAACATGTTTATTTTAACGATTTTTTTTGGCTTTGTATGGCAAGATGCAAAAAGGAAACAAATTTAAAGACAATTGTTATTAATTTTAAAAGAATTTTTTCTTAATTATTAAAGTCACGTTGACCTTAGCTCAAAATTCTGATCTTTCTATGTATATGATACACATTTTTAAGTAAAATCCAACTTAATTATAGAGGAATTACAACTTCATTCCTAAAAGTTTTATTGCCTTTTGGACAAGAAAAAAAAACTTTATTTTAGAAGAAGTGCGTGCTTCCATGTTAAGCAAAATTTGCATTCTTATTCTAGAGGGAACTATGGAATCTTTGACTTCACAGACAGATATTTTTTTGCAGTGTAAGAAAACTAAAAATTAAATATAATAAAGATCGTTTAATTGCATTATTTGACGTTCATTACAGAAACATCTTTGTAGTAATAGCGAGACTGAAATTGATGCGAAAAGTATGTTTTACTTTTGAGCACACAACTAGATATATATTTTGAACATTTGCGTGCGTTTTTGAAAACAAGTTACTAAAAAACACGTTGTGTTTTTCCCCAAGTACGTACGTACAAAAAGTACATGTTGTGTCGTAGCATTTTAAACGTTGTGAGCTGCAAACAGCTTACGCTTAATAGTACTAGCTATAGTTGAAAATTACCGTATGCTACAAGTGTCAATTTACAAAGTTACACATTTCATTCAAGAATATTTTATTCGGAAGCGGAAGCGGTTTTTCATTTGGAAACCGCTTCCGCTTCCGGATTTTAGAAATGCCGCTTCCCGCTCCGCTCCGGTCCGAGTCCGAAAAAAAGTGGCTTGCTCCTGCTCCGAGCTCACGCTCCGGGACTCCTGTTTAGAGGCTACTTGATTTTAGATCTTGCATTTATGTTGTTTCGATATAATTCGATTATAATAATATTACTTCTTGTCATTTGAGTAAAAAGTTACACTGAAAGAAGAGTTTTATTTTCTGAGGAATAACATTTTAGACAAGCAAAGTTTTCCTTGGACAAGCAAAACGACTTTATATTAGAGAAATGCATCTTCTATGATAAGTAAAAAGCGCATCCGTATTTTAAGGTCAAGAAATCTTTGCCCTCCCGACAATACTTTTTTGATTGCGGAAGTGTTTTGGTGATGTAGTTTTCTGTGGGAATTTAAAAATCGACTTCAAATCTTCCTCTCCATAGAACTAGACTGTAAAAATCTATTTTTATTTACCAAATTGTCTGTTCGGTATGCAAATGCTGTTTTGCGCTTTGCATGAACTATTATAGGCTTAGGTGTCTCTGAGCTTTCAGAGAGGGCGGCCTAAACCGCCAGCATATTCATTTATTGTACTTCGCGATTTGTCGATTTCCATCCACCCTTTCGTACTCCAATTGAAAGATGTACTCGTACAAGACAGGACATTCACTTACTGGCACAGCTCACTGAAACGTCAGTTAACATTCTTAAACCCATCACGGACAGTGTATTAGAGTTAAAACTTCTGTGGACAACGCCTGCCATATTAAAATGCCGCTCTTCCAATGGGGAGCAACTAAGAAGATTTCAACAGGGACCCCGAAACGAGTTGTTGTTTTGCATCACAAATACTGAGGCCCATATGGTAACGATATGTGTGTCGTGCGTATCAATTGCCATTTACATGCACTCCAAGCCAAGAGGTTACCTCTGCATTTGAGGTTGGAAAAAGAAAATCCTAACTCTCAAGTACTCGTATGAGTTGTTGTTGTAGCATCCACTTATGACAACGACTTCAACTACGACAAGCGACAACCTGACAACTTGTAGAGTACCACTGCACTTGTACCGACTCTAAACAAATTTAAATAGGAAGTGACGAATTAAACATTCAAGCAACGACTCCAACACCCCTCTCTATCTTTGCTGCTTACACTGTTTTCTGTTTTTTCCAATGGTATGTAATGGTTTCCATGTAAACTGCTTAAGGAGGGCAGGTCAGATTGCGCTTTGGGTATTTCTGCTATTAACGACATTATTACACAATAGTTGGCCGAAATGAGATATTATGATTTGACAGACTAAGTGATAAGTAGATCCAAAATTTTTGGGAAACGAAACTTTAGCTAACGAAGTTTTTTTCTGCTGTATGTTAATGGCTCTTTGGTTTCAGGCCAAACAAAATTCTTTGTGAACCAACGTGGTAACGGGTTCCATAAAAAAATTTACTTGCCGAGACGAGAAGAATATGTGAACATTTCGATGGTTTAAAATTTCGTTTCGCAGGAAAGAATTATATTTTTTGTGTGTACTGTAAGTTACGGAAAATAAGCGAAGACGAACTGAATTAGTCCGGACCAAAACTCAAATATCCTCCATCATGGATATGAAAGCATAGATTCTGATGCCGAAAATCTCTTATAATGGTAAACAGAAATTTATTAAAGCTTTAAAATTTTACTAAATTTTCAAATAATTTTTAAATTGACACTATAATTATTTAGAGCCAGGGATCCGGAGCGGTCCATTTTTTTCGCTCCGCTCCGCTCCCGCTCCGGAGAAAAAAAAAACCGCTCCGTTCTCGCTCCGCTCGACGATAAAAAATCGCTCGCTCCGTTTTCAAGAATATAGTACAAACATTGTATTATTTGTTCAATTGAGTTTTATTTTATTTAGAAAAATCGGGCGGTACATATATTGGGAGCTATAGCTAAATCTGAACCGATTTCGATGATTTTTTGCACATATAGTTAGTGCTATAGAAGATTACATTTCGCCAACTTTGAGTAAGATCGGTTGATAAATAAGGGTTTTATGACCTAATTTGACAAAATCGGGCGATACATATATATGGGACCTATATCTAAATCTGAACCGATTTCGATGAAATTTTTCAGACTTAAAGGGTGATACAGAAGATTATTTTGTGCTAAATTTGACGACGATCGGTTAGTAAAAAAAGTGCAACGTGACCCCATTTGTCGAAATCGGGCAATACATATATATGGGAGCTATATCTAAATTTGATCCGATTTCTTCCAAATTCAATAACGTTCGTCCTTGTGCCCAAAAAAACTCCCTGTACCAAATTTCATCAAAATCGTTAAATAATTGCGACCGAAATCCTGTGAACAACAAATACATGGACAGACGGACGGATGGACGGACGGACGCCAAGCGCTAGATCGACTCAGGAGGTGATTCTGAGTCGATCGGTATATATTTTATGGGGTCTAAAATCAATATTTCTTGTAGGCACATTTTTTGGCAGATCAAACTTATTATACCCTAACCACTATGTGGTTTAGGGTATAATGACTTTAAAACAATGTGTTGAAATATTTTATTAATTTTGAAGATTTTTTCAGAAATATTAAATCCATTTTGACTTCATTAAAACGAAATTTGCATTCATGTTAGGATACACATTTTTATGTCGAATCACTTAGCTATAAGGACAAACAGACTTCATTGAAAAGTTTAGAGACTTTTAGACAAGGAAAAACTTTTTTCAGAGAAATACGTCTTCTATTCTAAGCAAAATTCGTATTCGTATTTTAAGCATGTGAAATATTTGGCCTCCCGACAATATTCTTTGCGGTGCACCATCTACTATTTAATATGTGATAGAAACCAAATTTATGAAAATGGACCAAATTCTGTTTGGTCTGACCATCGGACTAAATTTAAAAATTAGAAATCTTTTGGACCAATTTTGGTCCGATCGGACCAAAACGGCAACGCTGATTGGAATTGAAAGTCTATACACAGAGTATAAGTAACTACTCTCCGAAAGTTTTTTTTTTTTTTTTGTTTTGCAACAGACGTAGAGAAGAGGTTTTGTTATATTTGTAATGTGTGTGTATGTTTATGTTTGCAACAACCTCCATCGACATCAGTCCGTGGTATACCTACGAATATTCTTACTCAGATCTAGTGTTACCTAATTTCGCTTTTTTCCCCTTTATTGTATAATAAATGTATATGCGCACATTTTTCAACCAAAATTGAAACTATCCATAATTTTAATTAAATTTTCGAGAACTAATATCAGAAATAAGAGAATGCTAGGATATAGTACAATAGTAAAGCAAATGTGAATGAAAAAAAGCATGCCCGGTTCCAAAGATTTTGTCTTTACTTTAACAGTTTGGGATATAATTCGAGCCAAAGAAGCGGAGAATACAAGTAAGATACTTAAAGACGTAATTCTCTTTTTAAATTTAGGGCTATGTACTTGCTTCTAGGAAGCAAATGTAAATTTTAATGTTTTAGATTTTTTTTCGTCAGTTGTTATCAAAATCCTTTAAAAACGAGTTAACGAGTTATTTTTTTTTCCATATTAAGACTCGACTTCCAGTAGAAATTATGCTATGTTTCAAGTAAAAAGCGTCTTTAAAATAAAGTGTTGAAAAACATGTCTTATTTTTAACGATTTTTTGCTTTGTAGGCAAGATGCAAAAAGGAAACAAATTTAAAGACAATTTTATTAATTTTAAAGAATTTTTCTTAATTATTAAAGTCACGTTGACCTTACCTCAAAAATTTTATCTTTCATGTTATGATACACATTTTTAAGTAAAATCACTTAATTATAAGGACATTACAACTTCATTCAAAAGTTTATTGCCTTTTGGACAAGAAAAAAAAACTTATTTAAGAAGTGCGTCTTCATGTTAAGCAAAATTTGCATTTATCTAAGGCAGAATCTTTGACTTCACGACAATATTTTTTTCAGTGTAGAAAACTAAAAAATTAAATATAAATAAGATCGTTTAATTGCATTTATTTGACGTTCATTACAAACATCTTTGTAGTAATACGGGATGAAATTGATCGAAAGTACTGTTGTTACTTTTACAACACATACTAGATATATATTTTGACATTTGCCGTTTTTGAAAACAATTACTAAAAAACACGTTGTGTTTTCCCCAATGTACGTACGTACAAAAATACATATCGTACATTTTAAACGTTTACTCACACTACGCTAAGTACTAGCTATATTTGAAATTACCTACACAGTGTAATTTCAAAGTTACACATTTCATTCAAGTAATATTTTATTCGGAGCGGAGCGGTTTTTCATTTGGAAACCCGCTCCGCTCCGGATTTTAGAAATGCCGCTCCCGCTCCGGCAAAAAAAGGGCTTGCTCCGCTCCGCTCCACGCTCCGGATCCCTGTTTAGAGCTACTGATTTTAGATCTTGCATTTATGTTTTTCGATTATAATAATATTACTTCCTGTCATTTGAGTAAAAAGTTACACTGAAAGAAGAGTTTTATTTTCTGAGGAATAACATTTTAGACAAGCAAAGTTTTCCTTGGACAAGCAAAACGACTTTATATTAGAGAAATGCATCTTCTATGATAAGTAAAAAGCGCATCCGTATTTTAAGGTCAAGAAATCTTTGCCCTCCCGACAATACTTTTTTGATTGCGGAAGTGTTTTGGTGATGTTATTTTCTGTGGGAATTTTAAAAATCGACTTCAAATCTTCCTCTCCATAGAACTAGACTGTAAAAATTCTATTTTTATTTACCAAATTGTCTGTTCGATTTGAAAAGTCGATTAGCCAAATTTGGTTGTCATGAAAAGTATATTTGTGGTATTCAATTTTTAGATTTTTTTT
>PGFW01026843.1:30842-42372 GCA_003123925.1 Haematobia irritans
TTAAAGAAAAAATCGATTATATCAAAAGTGTACTCAAGAAACTAATTCATCCACATTGAAATTTCTTCCAAATGAAGTATAATGAAGAAATTGATACACTTACTTTTTTGATGTTTGATTTTCGTTTTAATTAAAAAATTGTTTGAATCAATTACATTTTTAATTGAATAATTTTAATTAATAAAATGTTGATTATATTTTTTTCTGAGTTTTATTAGATTAGAACATATCAAACAGTTTAGATATCCAAGTTCAAAAACGAAATAAGCCACGAAGAGTAATACAATAAATTAAATTTAAATTAACTAAAATTATATATTTATCAACCAAATTTTTCATTAATTAATTTTTTTTTATATTTTTAATATTTAAAGATACCATTTGTAAATATTGTAGTATAGCTTTGTTAGTCTGTAGGGATTACTCCATAGATGAATAAAGAAACACCATTACATTTTCCGCTCTCTGTTCTCCGTTTGATGCCATATGTTTGTTGATTCACATTCTTCAACGTATTGTTTTGACACGTGACGGTCTTCTACCATCAAATAAGCAGTACCATTCATGATATGGTCTTTTATAAACGTCTCGGAAAACTCTTTCAGGCATGCCTCATTCTTTTCACATCAAATGATTGTATTTTCTTACATTTGGCGAAAAGCTTCATCAATATTTTTTTTCTGAGCCAATGTAATTTCATTTTTTATGCCTTAAAATTCACTGTTTCAGTGCACAGTTGACAGCCTATTTACATATGCTGTGTTAAATAGAATTGTCTTTGAAGTTTTTTCTTAAATATTTTTGTTTAATTGAAATTTATGTCCTCATCATCTATTGAAGCAACTTATCCAGTGCTTGTATAATATCCTATACTAGCTTTATGTTCTGAAACAAATTAGTTCCCAATGTAACTCCATCCTATAAGCTCTACGAATGCACATTCAAGGGTCTGCCATAAAATGAGACCAATAAAATCAAAATCATAAAAATTTGTTGCAAAGGGGCATGGAGAGGGAACACTTGAGTCCCCACAACACATTGGGGGCAACATATACAATTTCAAAGGGGATACTATCTGTCCATAACAGGCGGCTGCAATGGATTAATATTTCATTACCCTACACTGAAAAAAACAGTGAACCTCACCAGGAAAGAAACTTGAAAAATTTTAACCTAAACAGTATTACAAACGCTAGCATCACGCCGATATCACAAAATATAGTAAATTTTTCAACATTCAGAAAATTTTTAGATTATTTTTATTTCACTTGGTCAAGAAAATTTTGTTAGTTTTGAGGAAAAAAATGAGAGTTCAAAATTGCAAGAATGTCTTTAAGTGACATACGGAAGTTTAAAGAAATAATTAAATATGTTGTGAGAAATACGATTTAGTAAATCTTTATGCTTAATTTATGTATAATTTTTCCCGTTTTTTTTAGTTAACTTATCAAACGTACACAAAAAATTATTGGAGTAAAGGAAACTTTCTCCAAACATAATAATTCCATGAACTAAAATAAAGTTAAATTCGCTTTAGTGAAATAGAGTTACTTTTTTTGAGTGTATCAGTTTCTTTTATTTTACTTAGTTTTTTTTGGTTTTTTCCAGACAGTTTTCATGACCTAATCTATTTGTTTTTTTTTCTTTTTTAAAGCGTCTTACTTAAAGTGCTAATAGTCATTGGGGTTAAGGGAGTCTTCTGATGTTATTAGCTTTAGTTGTAGTAATACTATTATGGTTGGCCATAAAATCGAAAATGACCACTATCACCCAATGTCGACGGTAAGCCATTATATTACAACACACCGAGTGGTGGCGGTTGCATCTGAAAGGAGGCAACGACCAAAAGGTGTTACACCAAAAATGAAGGCTTGTTCGTTCCATCGATGTTGGGAAGAAAATTTCCTTCGAGGTAGTTGTTTTTATGTTTGCTGTTTTCCTCAATGATGATTACTTTGACTGTTTTTTGTTGTGGTTGTAGTTGTTGTTGTTTGTGTAGTTATTGTCTGTTAACCTTTGTTGTTAACCTTTAAGGCTAATTGTATTCTAAGGCGTCGCTAGTCTAAATCTCCATCCTACCTACGAAAAAAGTCGCAGCTATGATACTGCTACACTACTCATCCTTTTGGCCAATTTATGCTTTAAGTCACGAAGTTATCGTGTCAAGTCATTACTAGGAAAATGTTGGCTAAATTAACTACCGTAATTTTTATTGATCTTCCCTATTGGCGGCCATGTGTTTGTGAGAGAGATTTTTGATTAGCCATTGTAATTCCTATCTCAGACATCAAAATAAAACAAGTACCTCAGGTAATTTTAGATCATAAAATGATGGCACGATGTGTAGCTAGCTAGATGGGAAAATCCGTCTTGAGCAACTTCAAAGATCAAATGCCAACACAAGCTACCTTTTGCCTGAGATTACTTCTAAACAAAGTTTATTACACTACACCCCATTTCATGGAAGCTCCGTGTAGGTGCTACGTTTAGCTAACGAAATTTCAAACCGTACAATGGACAAATCTGCGCGATATGCTAATAAGTCAAAATGCCAAAGTTAGGAAACTTAACTGCTGATAATTTTCAAGTTTATAAGTTAACCGGAGAGAAGATATTCATTTTACCTTTCTGTATAACGCTCGGGAGTTTAAATAAGTCGTAACGAAGGCTACATGAAAATTGGGCCTAAATAAAAATTAGTTTCTACGTAACACAGTTTGTTTCAGTTGTGTCTTCGTTAAACAGAGGAAAGACGTTTAATTTTTGCTTTGCAATCCACATAAACTGACATGTATTCGGATTTTCAGGGAAGCATTCTGGGAAGTCCAATCCACTAAACTCACGTAAAGATTATTGTACACCAGAAGTTCTATATGTATTAAATCCATAGTCAAGTGTATTTGATTTCCTTTAATACAAACACAAGTATTGACACAAATCTTTTCAGTTCGTTCAAAGTATAGCACGTATAATTATATTTCAGTGTAAATAAGGCCGAAATAAATTTTTATAATAAAATTAAATAAATTTTAAAGTAAATTTAAGTTTAATGGCAAAAAATCATTCATTATTACAATTAATTAAGTAAACTTCTAGCGTGTTATATAAAGTGAAATAGAGTTTTCACGAAAATTTCGGTGATGTATGGAGAATAGGAAATCCAAACGAATAGTGAAATTGATTGATTGATGATAAGATGGGCATAATTTAAATTATTTAAATATTAAATACTATAAAATTAGAAATGATATAAAATAAAACAATTTTAATTAATAATTGAATAAATCCTAATTGAACCGATTTAGTATCCCTAACACGCAAAGAAAAGACGTTGAAAGCGTGTACCGAAAAACGTTTTTCTTTTGGTTAGATGTTGTTTTTGGTATTGCTTCGGAACAATTTAAAACTTTTAAATCATCCCCATAAAAATATCGTTTGTTACAAAATTGGTTTATTTTTCAATAAAAGAAAAAAAAAAATAATTTTGAACGAACAGACAACCACAGTCTATTTCGTTTATATCAAGCGACTGTCTTTCTGACTTTAAGTCCTTAATAAGACATCATTCTGACAGTTCAATAGTAACAATTTAATTGAATAGTAGTAGTAAGTTGAACATATTTTGTAATCTCCCGCAACATATTGCTGGATATATGATAGAAAAACAAAAAAACTTTTTGGTGTTCGTCGAAGCAGGGATTGAGAACCCGATGTAACCCCTTGCATCGCAAGGCAAATTACGTAGCAACCACCTCTTCCACGGTGACCAATGAAATGTGTGTTTTTGTTATAATAAAGTTTGTTTAATCGCGGCCCCGTTGAGCGCTCGGCACAGCGGTATGCTAATATAAGAAGTAACTTATAATGGATAATTGTCCGTATTGTGATCAATAACAGGCTACATACATAAGCCGTGGGATAGGTGTGTTGGCTTACCAAAATTGGTCATGGCTCCGCCGTTAACGATTCTCCGTGTCACGCGCGAACGAAGGTAAAAGATATAAAAAAAATGTGGTATAAAATCGAAATTCTTCTTATCATTGTTTGTATACAAGAAAAAAATTGTTAAACTAAGCAACCAATTCACTACCTTGGAAAAAAATAACCACCTTCACTGTTCCGAAGAACCTATGTGAGGGAAAAAATGCGACTTAGCCCAGAAAAGGATTGTTTTTTTCTGAATATAGTCCTTTATGGAAATTGTTTTTACACATCGCTTGGCGTTTTGTTGGTACTTGTGCTTGGTTTCTTTCTTAATCGTTGCTGGTTGGTTTTTTTATTTCCAGCTTAGAAACCCATAGCATTGACTAAACTACAAGGTAGCTTAACCAACAGAGGAAAAGAATTGTTGTCAAGATTTATTATGGCAAAGCCCATAATAAGAACGCAAATGGTTGGATGGACGCAACGTTCGGAAAATTACCCAAATCATTCAACTCATTCAGCATCCTCTACTGCAGCAAACTGATCCAAGCAATTATCCAAAGATATAAGATTCAGGGCCAGTTTATAAACCCAAAAAGTGCAAACGACACTTGAAACTCCTCGAAAAAGCGGTTCTAACATTGATAGCCGGCTTACTGCCGGAAATGAAGAACTCGTAAAAACATATCCTCTGTTTATTCTATCATAAATTATTATCCATTATTATTCCATACGTATATCTATTTGGGAACCACCGTGGTGGCAATGGTGTAGGCGATGCCCGCCTTGGCAACACAAGGTTCGTGGGTTCGAATTCCTGGCTCGCTTTCGACCGAGACACCAAAAAGTTTTTCAAGCGGGGTGTTTAACCACCTCAGTAAATGCTGGTGACTATTTCGAGGTCTCAAAACTTCTCTAGAGTGGTTTCATTCATCTGCAATGTGAACGTCCGTTCGGACTCGCTATAATATGGAACCGGTCCGCTTTGTCATTGAGGCTAACATGGAATCGGAGCAGCACTCAGCCAGTGATAAGAGAGGGGGGAAGTTCAACGCAATTTTGGTATCACAATGGACTGAATAGTCCTAGTGAGGGCCTGATACACTCGCGGCTGCCACCTTAAACCTGAACACTAAGCCTAAACCATCCTCTTTCCTTGCCAAACACCGCGTCAATCCATAGATTTGAGTGCAGGTGGCTGCGGGTTTATTTTCAGAGCGTGCTTCCTCCTCTTTTTTCATTTGGTCGTGTGTTGGTTTGTTCATTGGTTGGTTTCATTTCTTTAAAAGAAAGAAAAGAATAAACGTTTATCAAAAAAGTATAAAAGCTTTTTCATCCAAATAGAACTTCCTTACAAGGCGAAAAACAAATGAGGAAACCGAACTTTGGTTTGTTCTTAAAATTGTCGTTTGGGAGGAAAGCATTATTCTTTTTGCGTGGTATAAAACTATTTGATTTTATGAACTAAATTCCATAGTGAAATGAAACTGAAAAAATCAAAGTTAATTTAAGTTTAAATAAAAGTAAAATCAGATACTAAAAAGCCATTTACATGCATTGTTATTTATTATAGTTTAGGTCGGCCTTACCATCTTGTGATATCCAACATAAGTTTTTACTGATGATATTAGTTTAAAGTAAATTATCTAATTGCAATTACTAAGTATGTTGTTGATTTATGTCGTACTGTAGATAATCGAAAATAATGGAGAGTATTATTGCAAATGTTAATTTGAAGATAAATTGAATAAGAAAAGTCCATACCCTGATGAAGCTGGAAAGAAATCCCAGCGAAAAACGTTTGGATGAATTAATAGACTGGAATAATTCCAAATACTTGTTTATTTCGCATTCAAAAAATGACCGGCTGAAAGCCCCGAGAAAAAATATACAGACAACGGTTAATAATTATAATTAAGGTCGATAAACTAAATAAATCTGTGTGAATGTGCAAAATTGAATTAAAACTAAGCTAAAGTAAGTAAACTAAATTTATTGTTTCTGTTTTTATGAGAGTTTTTTAAAGAATCGTTCTCACGAATAGAAGGAACACTTTAGCAATAAAGTTTTAATTAAAGCGTGAGCGTCAAGCCCTTTCCAATGAGGTCCTAGTGTCTTATATAAGGTATATTTTAATTAAAAAAATCAAAAAATTTAGGCTGAAGAGAGCTTGCAAAATCGAATAAAGAAATAATCTTTCTAGTTTGCGGGGTTTTAAAAAATCAGGGTGGCCGTCACTAGCTCATATCTCATCGAAGAAAAGTTTCTCTTTTTAGGAAAAAAAAAAACGAAACTTTTCTATAGCGCTAAATTTTTTCCTATTAAAAGTGAAATGAAAACGATAGATCATTTCAAGTGTGGTATATGCTAATGCAGTGACAAAAGTCAGACTAACAATAAGAGCTAAAGAAGAAACTGTTAACCAGCTAAAATTGACCGAGTTTAAATTAATTAAATGGCTCCCATAATATGTTGGTGAAAAAATATTCAAATTGCTTAGATTCGTAACCACTGTATATTAAGAACTGAAATATTGTGTTCAGCCACATATAGTGACCATTAATTATTAAAACTCCAAATTTGGTAAGTCAAAAGTTTTTCTTCAGCGTTTTATTGTAGTAGTTTGTCAATCCCCGTCAAGAGGAGAAAATAACTATCATACTTCTCCGAAAATGATGCTCACGAGAGTTCCCGCCCGCCGAGAGAGAGAGGCACCGCGCGTGATGAGGGAGACAGCGCGAGTAGGCCCGCAACAATAAGCAGTCAATCAAAAGAAACTAAATGCAACATCAATATTGCCACTTGCAATGTAGTTTAATGGTACAGTTTTTTTTTTTTTTTTTCTTTTGTTTTTTTTTTTTATGTTTTTTTTTTTTTTTTTTTTTTTTTTTTTTTTTTGTGTTTTTTTTTTTCTTTTTTTGGTTTTTTTTTTTTTTTTTTTTTTTTTTTTTTTTTTATTTTTTTTTTTTTTTTTTTTTTTCCGCGATTTTTTTTTTTTTTTTTTTTTTTTTTTTTTTGGTTCATTACACAAGAGGTAATGTCAACGATGTGTTCTGCAAGTCTCTGAGCTTGTAAGATTTCAATTCACTTCGTCGCAATAGATTTAGCATACGAGAGCTACAGATGTTTATATTATTTTAATGTTAGCAGCTAAAAAAATCAAATCGGAGACCGAAATAATAAGTATTGTACAAATGCTCCCGTTTTCCCTTTCTCGTAAGCCTCCTCATGGATGATATTGTCGATGGCCACGTTTAACCGGAAGCTGGTAGCCATCATCTCTGGCTTTTATGCTAATTTAATTTGAAGTTTAAAATTGGCCTATTGTATTTACCAGGTACTCAACCATGTTAATTTTAGTGGTTTTTATGGTCGTCAACTCAAGATTTCGTGTGTGCCCTATTGCTCTTGACGATAGGCTATGGCACCCGTTAACGATACTATGGCAGGCTTAAAGGCGAACCTATGCTGTGAAGAGGTTCCGCTTGCATTTACATTTCAAGAGAAACGAAAAAAAAGGTGTGTTAAAGATCTTGAGGTTTCATCACGTTTTAATTGGGCATCCCAAGAAACTTTGTTTGTTGTTTTTATAAGCAAAAATGGAGACTCCAATCAATCATCATTGAAGATTACAAAATGCCTGAGATAAATCTTCAATGAAATCCTGAAGACGCCTTTATTTCGTTGCGGCTAGATTGCATGGGTGTTCCGTCAATATAGGTCGATGAATTTTTTATGGAAATAATATCACGCACGTCAGCAGAAAAACATGTGTTGGACAGCGGTTTTGCCGCATCCAATTTTATACTTAAATTAAGAGCATGTTAAAGTAACCATGTATATATTTTCGACGGCAAGAAAAATGATATGCTGGCCATCAGCATTTTAAATGGTTCTCAAATGCGGCAAAGCATGTCTTCTTATTATTAAATTATAGAATTTGAGACCATGTACATGGTCAGGGAAAATGCATCGTCGCTGACATTCAATTTTTTCTACAATATTTGTATAAGGTTCAGGTATCGACACCGCTCCTACGTATACATCCATTTACATGGCATACAAGACCATGTACATTTTTTCGTGACCCACCTTTTTAACTATATTTGCAGCGAAAAGCAATTTAAATAAAACATTGAGTAGGATACATGCCCGACGATGTTTCAATTTTTGCGCGTCAGTCGCCGCGTGTTGAATTGTTGCTTGGAAAATGGACGGAAGAATACCATCAACATTTTTAGATCGTGAACCATTATTTTTTGATTCAAGACTAAATTATTTTTTATCACATATAAATCAAATTTTGAAAAATGAGACAATTTTAAATTTTTTTCTTGAGAACCATGTTCGGAGCTTGAGCAAAACATGGTGTGCAGTGAAAAGTGTTACATGGTAGCCGCAAAAAGGTAGCTTCTCCTATCATAAGAGGGTTGATTCCCTTTTGAGGTTAATTGATTTTCGATGCATTAGTATTTTGACAGATGCACGTGGATTCAGACATGGTGTCAAAGAGAAAGATGCTCAGCCTATCGTCTGACATCTTCAATCATGTAAATAGGACGAGACGAGTGAGTTACCCACAAACGCCGCTCGGAATTTTCAGTGAATTGGGCCTAGAAAACGTTGGCAGAAAAATCCGCTTTGTTTAATCGACATGGCCCGGGGAATTGTTGTTCAGCGATGAGGCTTCCATGTTTGGTTAAATGGCGTACGTAGAATTAACAGAAATTGCCGCGGCATTTGGAGTGAGCGAGCAACCAGAAGCCGTTCAAGAACTGCCATGCATCCGCGAAAATGCACTGTTTGGTGTGTGATTGTAACTGCTGGTGGAAATCATTGGACCGTTATCTGTTTTCAAAAGATGGCTGTTGGACGGCAACGGTTACGGGTTGAATGGCGATCGCTATCATGTTCGATGCTAACAAACTTTTTTTGTTGCCAAAAATGGGAAGAACTGGAACTTGGTTGATCAATGTGGTTTTCACAAGATGGCGCTACATGCAACACCAGCTCGCGATTCTAAGTGGCCATTTTTGAGGGAAAACTTCGGAGAAACAATTCATCTTCAAGAAGTGGACCCGGTTAACGTTGGCCACCAAGATCAGCGATTTGAACGCCTTTAGACTTATTTGTGTTTGGTGGGAGCTACCACAGTCCAATCTATAAGTCTACAGAAATATAGCCAAGCAAAACTATCCACTGCTTTGAAGGAAGACAACATTTCGAAAGGGGAGAGGTTCGGGCTATTTCGACGGCCAAAAATCTCGAAAAGTTGCCCAAAAATTGGACTTTCCCGAATGGACCACCTAAGACCAAGCCCGCGGTCAACGATTTAAATAAATTATCTTCAAAAGTAAATGAATGAACCGAATCTAAATAAACGTTTCAAATATAAGAACGCGATGAGATTTGTGGCAAATTCTTATGCGTTTTTTTTAAAAAAAGTTATCAAAGCTCTTAACAAATCACCCTTTATTATTTTGCTCTTCGAATATGGATTGTGACAAATTCACGTTTCTTCTCTGCGTGGCGTTTAACTATTAAGTAAAATCCAATTTTAATAAGCAGCTACACAGTGCCCACACATAAAAACGAACATACGGTTTTTAATTACAGCAGTGCAACACAAAAATTCCAACAAAAAATCAAACTGTTATGCCCAGTGGAGAATTTACTCGATGAAGAAAATGTATTTCGGATTTAGCTACATTCGTGTTGCCGCGAGTTCGGTCTCGTTAGAGGCTTGTTAACTAATTTTGATCGTCGAAATTCGATTTTTAGCACTTTTTCCTTGCAATTTGTCCATGGGCCTATAGGCTTTGAAAAACGATTAAAAGACTGTAATAAGACAGTTAATCACAAATGATTGATAGTTTTTAAAATTTAAAATTATGGAAACAAACACTTTTTAATTTTAAACTAAAACAATACACAGGCCATCTCCGTTAGGCTTTAACTCCCAGTTAAAAGAAAGACAATTGGCAGATATCTCTTTCCCTCGTTTAACTGAGACAACAAAATTTCACAAGCATTTAAGTTCCTGGCATTATGAATATATAGCAGAATGAAATGTACATGTTTCTCAGTGTCTTCATTGGAAATGGGGATAAAGTCAGTTAAAAAATGATTGAAAAATAGTTACAGTTGTTGAGGAATAAATTAAATAATTAATTGAGTTTTTGCAAAATCAACGATCAAAATTAAAATCTTTGATTGAACTAGCTCGAAAAAATTAATTGTGTTTTGTAGAAAATTGAAATTGCTAACTGAAATACAATAATTTTTTTAATAAGTAATTTTAAATACCTAATTAAAATTGTGTTTTGAAACTATTCATTTTTCTTGATTGATATTTATTACTTTTCTTTTCCTAAAAAAAATTAAATTGATCAATTCAAATTCGTCGATTGAATCAGATAATTTTAGGAATGTTTACCTTTAGTTTTATGTGCGCTAATACCATAAGTGTAAATAAACTCAGCTCAGCATCTACATTAATGATAACCCTTTTATGAATTTTGGGAACTCAATAGATTTAATGTAAACACATATAGAATAATCTCTACAAATAATCTAATCCAAAACCTAACCTAAATGCTATATATTTACATTGTTCCTCCGGTGAGGGCAGTCGAGTGATTTAAAGCGCACAATCGTTTAATTGATATCGTTAGAATAGTGACTGTTATCGATTAATTGTATTAATTGACATCCAAACGGAATAGTAGGGCATCTTACAGCATCCAGCTGATAAGATACGGGACGGAGATAGGGCCGGTGATTAGGACACCATTATCAACCCCAATAACCACAGAGGTGGAAGAGGGATGTATCCACATGGTGCAATACAATCGGCGTGAACTGTAACATCGCTAGAGCCTCGGACAGACGTCCATTTGGCGTTAAATCTTCTATGGCGCGGGCTGAAATAAATATGACAAATCAACAATTATGTAAAAGTATTGTAATTTTTTATACATGAATTAAAACTAATTTCACCCAAAAATTTCCAATCAATTGTATTAGTTTTAATTGTGTGTTGAAAGAAAATTGATTCATTAAAAAATTTAATTTTCAAGCAACTTTTATGGAAACAAAAAGTAAAAAGCAAAAATTAGTTGTATCAATTATTTTTAAATTGGATCATATTATTTTTTTTATTGACTTTGGTTGATTGAATTACTTTCATTTCTGTGATTGACAGACATTTAAATTAAAAATTAATTAGGTCAATGTAATTTCGTGATTGAATTCAAAAACTATTTTTTTCTGTCGTAGAATATGAATATGAGTTCGTAATAATACTGGGAAAAAATTTGTTTGTTTCATAATTGGCATTTATTTATATTGTTTTAAAATGCTTAAAATATAGTCAACTTCCAAAGCATAATAATCTTAGGCTTTATCTCAACATCTTTATTGTTAACACTAAAAAATTCTCCTTTGTAGCACTATTATCTGGGATCCGACTTGTTTATTATCTTTAGGATAATAGTTTGTAGAGTTTAATATTAGAATCTATACATGATACTCAAGAAACGGAGCGAAAGACCTTAGGAACCAATATAATGGTTCACCCCTAAACTATGAAATTGAACTGTTGGCA
>PGFW01026843.1:42397-52600 GCA_003123925.1 Haematobia irritans
CTGTGGGAATTACTCCATAGATGAATATAAGAAACACCATTACATTTTCCGCTCTCTGTTCTCCGTTTGATGCCATATGTTTGTTGATTCACATTCTTCAACGTATTGTTTTGACACGTGAACGCGTATCTACCATCAAATAAGAGGTAAGCAGGTACCATCATGATATGGTCTTTTATAACGTCTCGGGAAAACTCTTTCAGGATGCCTCATTCTTTTCACATCAAATGATGTATTCTCTGTACATTTGGCGAAAGTTCATCAATAATTTTTTTTCTGAGCCAATGTCATTTTATTTTGTTATGCTTAAAATGTCACTGTTTCGTGCACAGTTTTGACATGCTCTATTAAATTGGGATAGTAGCCTGACTGTGTTAAATAGAATTGTCTTTGAAGGTTTTTTCTTAAATATTTTTGTTTAATTGAAACTTTATGTTCCTCATCATCTATTGAAGAACTTATCCAGTGCTTGATATATATCCTATACTAGCATTTATGATTCTGAAAACAAAGTAGTTCCCAATGAACTCATCCTATAAGCTCTTACGAATGCAATTCAAGGTCTGTCATAAAATGAGACCAATAAAATCAAAAGTCATAAAAATTTGTTGCAAAGGGGCATGGAGAGGGAAAACACTTGAGTCCCCACAACACATTGGGGGCAACATATACAATTTCAAGGGGAGGATACTTGTCCATAAACAGGCGGCTGCAATGGAATTATATTCATTACCCTACACTGAAAAAACAGTGAACTCACCAGGAAAGAAAACTTAGAAAATTTTAACTAAACAGTATTACAAACGCTAGCATCACGCCGATATCACAAAAATAAGTAAATATTTTTCAACAAATTCAAGAAAATTTATTAGACATAATTATTTTATTTCACTTGGTCAAGAAAATTTTGTAGTTTGAAGGAAAAAAATGGAGTTCAAAATTGCAAGAATGTCTTTAGTGACATACGAAGTTTAAAGAAATAATTAACTATGTTGTGAGAAATGCGAATTTAGTAAATCTTTATGCTTAATTTATGTATAATTTTTTCCCGTTTTTTTAGTTAACTTATCAAACGTACACAAAAAATTATTGGAGTAAAGGAAACTTTCTCCAAACATAATAATTCCATGAACTAAAATAAAGTTAAATTCGCTTTAGTGAAATAGAGTTGACTTTTTTTGAGTGTATCAGTTCTTTTATTTACTCAGATTTTGTTTGTTTTTTTTTCCAGACCAAGTTCTTCATGACTACATCTATTTGTTTTTTTCTTTTTTAAAGCGTCTTACTTAAAGTGCTAATAGTCATTGGGGTTAAGGGAGTCTTCTGATGTTATTAGCTTTAGTTGTAGTAATACTATTATGGTTTGGCCATATAAAATCGAAAATGACCACTATTCACCCAATGTCGACGGTAAGCCATTATATTACAACACACCGAGTGGTGGCGGTTGCATCTGAAAAGGAGGCAACGACCAAAAGGTGTTACACACCAAAAATGAAGCTTGTTCGTTCCATCGATGTTGGGAAGAAAATTTCCCTTCGAGGTAGTTGTTTTTATGTTTGCTGTTTTCCTCAATGATGATTTACTTTGACTGTTTTTTGTTGTGTTGTAGTTGTTGTTGTTTGTGTAGTTATTGTCTGTTAACCTTTGTTGCTTAACCTATTAAGGCTAATTGTATTCTAAGGCGTCGCTAGTCTAAAATCTCCATCCTACCTACGAAAAAAGTCGCAGCTATGAATACTGCTTACACTACTCATCCTTTTGGCCAATTTATGCTTTAAGTCACGAAAGTTATGCGTGCTCAAGTCATTACTAGGAAAATGTTGGCTAAAATTAACTACCGTAATTTTTATTGATCTTCCCTATTGGCGGCCATGTGTTTGTGAGAGAGATTTTTTGATTAGCCATTGTAATTCCTATCTCAAGACATCAAAATAAAACAAGTACCTCAGGTAATTTTAGATCATAAAATGATGGCACGATGTGTAGCTAGCTAGATGGGAAAATCCGTCTTGAGCAACTTCAAAGATCAAATGCCAACACAAGCTACCTTTTGCCTGAGATTACTTCTAAACAAAGTTAATTACACTAACCCCCATTTTCATGAAGCTCCGTTAGTGCTACGTTAGCTAACGAAATTTTAAACCGTACTATGGACAAATCTGCCATATTGCTAATATAGTCAAAATGCCAGTTAGGAACTTAACTGCTAAAATTTTTCAGTTAAAGTTAACCGGAGAGAAGATATTTTCATTTTACTTTCTGTTAACTGGGAGTTAAAGTCTAACGGAGCTACATGAAAATGGCCTTAAATAAAATTAGTTTCTACGTACACAGTTGTTTCAGTTGTTCTTCTTAAACAGAGGAAAGACGAATTTTGCTTTGATCCACAAACTGACATGTATTGGATTTTAAGCATTTGAAGTCCAATCACTAAATCACTAAAGATTTTGTACACCAGAGTCTAATGATTAAAATCCATAGTCAAGTGTATTTGATTCCTTATATCAAACACAAGTATTAGACACAAAATCTTTTCAGTCGTTAAAGTATAGCACTATAATTAATTTCAGTTAAATTAAAGCGAATAAATTTTAATAAAATTAAATAAATTTTAAAGTAAATTAATTTAAGGCAAAATTCATTCAATTATTACAAATTAAATTAAAGGTAAACTTCTAGCGTTATATAAAGTGAATAAGTTTCACGAAAATTTCGGTGATTATGGAGAATAGAAATCCAAGATAGTGAAATTGATTGATTGATGATAAGATGGGCATAATTTAAATTATTAAATATAAAACTATAAAATTAAAATATATAAAATAAAACAATTTTAATTAATAAGTTAATAAATCCTAATTGAACCGATTTATATCCTACACGCAAAGAAAAAAACGTTTGGAAAGCGTGTACCGAAAACGTTTTTCTTTTGTTAGAGTGTTTTGTATTGCTTCGGAAATTTTAAACTTTTATCACCAAAAATATCGTTTGTTACAAAATTTTTATTTTTCAATAAAAAAAAAAATAATTTTTGAACCAACAACACAGTCTATTTCGTTTATATCAAGCACTGTTCTTTTCTGACTTTAAGTCCTTAATAAGACACATTCTACAGTTCATAGTAAAAATTTAATATAGTAGTATGTAATGTTGAACATATTTTCGTAATCTTCCGAACATATCTGGAATATACTGTAAAAAAAAACTTTTTTGGTGTTCGGTCGAAGCAGGATTGAAGCCCATGACCGCTTGGCATGCAAGGCATACGTAGCAACCACTGCTCCACGGTGACCAATTAAATGTGTGTTTCTGTTAAATAAAGTTTGTTTAATCGGCCCGTGAGCGCCGCAAGCTATGCTATATAAATATAACTTATATGGATAATTGTCTATTGGTGACAATAACAGCTACATAGCTCAGTGGATAGTGTGTTGGCTTACAAATTGCATGGTCCGCGGTTCGATTCTCCGTGCAGGCGAAAGGTAAAATATAAAAAATGTGTAAAATCGAATTTCTTCTACATTGTTTGTATTACAGAAAAAATGTTAAAAACTAAGAACCAATTCACTACCGAAAAAAACCACTTCACTTCCGAAGAATATGTGAGGGAAAATGCGATTAGCCAGAAAAAGATTGTTTTTTTGAATTAGTCTTTATGAAATTGTTTTTACATCCTTCGTTTTGTTTGTTACTGTTGGTTTCTTTCTTTAATCGTTGCTGTTGTTTTCGATTTCAGCTTAAAACCATGCATTGACTAAACTACAAGTGTAGCTTAACCAACAGAGGAAAAGAATGTTTGTCAAATTTATTTGGGCAAAGCCCTATAGACTGCAAGATGGTTGGATGGACGCACGTTTCGGAATTACCACATTCCTCATCAGCATCCTCTACTTGCAGCAAAACTATCAACCAATTATCAGAATAAATTCAGGCAGTTCACTAAACCAAAAAGTGAACCACACTTGAAACTTCCGAAAAAAGGGTTTACACGATAGCCGGCTTATACCGAAATAAATTCGTACAAACATATCTCTTTTTATCTATCATATTATTATCATTATTATTTATCATATCTATTTGGGAACCACCGTGGTGCAATGGTTAGCATGCCCGCCTTGCATACACAAGGTCGTGGGTTCGATTCCTGCTTCGACCGAACACCAAAAAGTTTTTCAGCGGTGGATTATCCCAACTCAGTAATGCTGGTGACATTTCTGAGGGTTTCAAAGCTTCTCTAAGTGGTTTCACTGCAATGTGGAACGCCGTTCGGACTCGGCTATAAAATGGAGGTCCCTTGTCATTGAGCTTAACATGGAATCGGGCAGCACTCAGTGATAGAGAGAAGAATTCACCAATTTGGTTTACACATGGACTGAATAGTCTAGGTGAGCCTGATACATCGGGCTGCCACCTAACCTAACCTAACCTAACCATCTCTTTTCCCTTGCCACCGTCAAATCATAGATTTGAGTGCAGTGGGCTGGGTTTATTTTCAGCGTGCTTCCTCTTTTTTCATTCGTTTTGTTTGTTATTGTTGGTTTCTTTCTTTAAAAAAGAAAAGAATAAACGTTTATCACAAAAAGTATAAAACTTTTCAGCCAAATAAAACTTCCTTACAGCGAAAAGCAAATGAGAAAACGAACTTTGTTTGTCTAAAATTTCGTTTGGGAGGAAAGCATTATTTTTTTGCGTGTATAAAACTAATTGATTTAAACTAAATCCATATAAATGAAACTAAAATAAGATTAATTAAGTAAATAAAAAGTTAATAAACTAAAAGCCATTTACAGCATTTATTATTATAGTTTAGTCGGTTACCATCTGTGATATCAACATAAGTTTTACTGTGATATTAGTTTAAGTAAATTATTATTGCAATTACTAAATATGTGTGTTTATGTCGTACTGTAGTAATCGTAATAATGGAAGTATTTATTTGCAAATGTAATTGAAGATAAATTGAATAAAAAAGATCATCCCTGTGAAGCTGAAAGAATTCCACGCGAAACGTTTGGATTGAAAATAATGGAATTAATTCAATTAACTTGTTTTATTCGCATTCAAAAATGACCTTGAAAAGCCAGAGGAAAATATATACAGAAAGGTTAATAATTATAATAAGGTCGATAAAACTAAATAATCTTGTGAAATGCAAAATTAATTAAACTAAGCTAAGTAAGTTAAACTAATTTATTGTTTCTGTTTTTATGAGGTTTTTAAAGATCGTTCTCAACGAAATAGAAGAACACTTTAGCAATAAAGTTTTATGAAAGCTGAGCTCCAAGCCCTTTCCAATGAGCCTAGTGTCTATATATGGTATTATTTAATTAAATAATCAAAAAATTTAGGCTGAAGAGAGCTTGCAAATCGAATAAAACATATTTTTCTAGTTGCGGGGTTTTAAAATCAGGGTGCCGCACTAGCTCTACTCTCGAAGAAAAGTTTTCTTTTTAGAAAAAAAAAAACGAAATTTTCTATTAGCGCTAAATTTTTTCTTTAAAAGTAAATGAAAACGATTAGATCATTTTCAAGTGTGGTATAGCTTAATGCAGTGACAAAGTACTACAATAAGAGCTAAAGAAAAACTTTAACCACAAAATTGAGATTTAATTAATTAATGGTCATATATGTGGTGAAAAAATATTCAATTCTTAGATTCGTAACCACTGTATATAAGAATTGAATATTTGTTCACGACATATATGACCATTAATTAATTAAAACTCCAATTTGTAGTCAAAGTTTTTCTTCAGCTTTTATTGTAGTAGTTTGTCAATCCCAGCATTAAAATATATCATACTTGAAAATGATCTCATATTCCCAACCATATATATGATGGGGATGTTACAGTATAGCTCAACAATAGCAGTCATCAAAGAACACTAAATGCAACATCATATTGCCACTTGCATTGTATTTAATGGTATTCATTACACAGGTATGTCAACGATGTGGTTCCATGAAATCTCTGAGCATTGTATATTTCAATCACTTCCAACTAATTTACATACGAGAATGGGTCTTTTATTGATCTTCCCTCTATTGCCGCCAAATGTGTTTGTGAGAGCCAGACTTTTTGTGATTAGCTCATTGTAACCAGGCCTCATGCTCAGACATCAAAAGATAAACAAGTACCGCGTGTAGGTGAATTTAGAATCATTATCAAATGATGGCAACGAGATGTGTACTTAGCCTAGATGGGAAAACCGTCTTGAGGCAACTTCAAAAGAATCAAATGCCAACACAAGCTACTCTTTTGTCCTGAGATTACTTCTAAACAAAGTTAATTACACTAACCCCATTTTCCATGAAGCTCCGTTAGGTGCTACGTTAGCTAACGAAATTTTAAACCGTACATGGACAATCTGCCAATATTGCTAAATATGTCAAAATGCCAGTTAGGAACTTAACTGCTATAATTTTTCAGTTAAAGTTAACGGAGAGAAGATATTTTCATTTTACTTTCTGTTAAACTGGAGTTAAAGTCTACACGAGCTACATGAAAATGGCCTTTAAATAAATTAGTTCTACGTACACCATTTGTTTCGTTGTCTCTCTTAAACAGAGGAAAGACGAATTTTGCTTTGATCACACACTGACACTGTATGGGATTTTAGGCATTTGAAGTCCATCACTAATCACTAAATATTTGATAACGACTATAGATTTAACACCTAGTCAGTGTATTTGATCCATTCAAATTAGACACAAAGATCTTTTCAGTCGTTAAAGTATAGCACTATAATTAATTTCAGTTAAATAAAGCGAATAAATTTTAATAAAATTAAATAAATTTTAAAGTAAATTAATTTAAGGCAAAAAGTTCATCAATTATTACAATTAAATTAAGGGTAAATTCAGCGTTATAATAAAGTGAAATAAGTTTTCACGAAAATTTCGCGTGATTATGGAGAATAGAAATCCAAGATAGTGAAATTGATTAGTTGATGAATAGATGGGCATAATTTAAATTATTAATATAAAACTATAAAATTAAAATATATAAAATAAAACAATCTTTTAATTAATAAGTTAACTCATTTGGTTATCCTACACGCAAAGAAAAAAAACGTTTGGAAAGCGTGTACCGAAACGTTTTTTCTTTTGTTAGGTGTTTTGTATTGCTTCGGAATATTTAAACTTTATCACCAAAAAATATCGTTTTTACAAAATTTTTTATTTTCATAAAAAAAAAATAATTTTGAACCAACAACACAGTCTATTTCGTTTATATCAAGCACTGTTCTTTTCTGATTAACCTTAATAATTCTACCAGTTCATAGTAAAAATTTAATATAGTAGTATAATGGAACATATTCGTAATCTCCGAACATATCTGGAATATATGTAAAAAACTTTTTGGTGTTCGGTCGAAGCAGGATTGAACCCTGAACCTTGGCATGCCAAGGCATTCGTAGCAACCACTGCTCCACGTGACCAATTAAATGTGTGTTTTCTGTTAAATAAAGTTTGTTTAATCGGCTCGTGAGCGCCGCAAGCTATGCTATATAAATATAACTTATATGGATAATTGTCTATTGGTGACAATAACAGCTACATAGCTCTAGTGGATAGTGTGTTGGCTTACAAATTGCATGGTCCGCGGTTCGATTCTCCGTGCAGGCGAAAGGTAAAAATAAAAAATGTGTAAAATCGAATTTCTACACATTGTTTGATTACAAGAAAAAATGTTAAAACTAAGAACCAATTCACTACGCACCACTTCACTTCGAGAAATATGTGAGGGAAAATGCGATTAGCCAGAAAAAGATTGTTTTTTTGAATTAGTCTTTATGAAATTGTTTTACATCCTTCGTTTTGTTTGTTACTGTGTGGTTCTTTCTTTAATCGTTGCTGTTGTTTTCGTTTCAGCTTAAAACCCATGCATTGACTAAACTACAAGTGTAGCTTAACCAGCAGGAAAAGAATGTTTGTCAAATTTATTTGGGCAAAGCCTATAGACTGCAAGATGGTTGGATGGACGCACGTTTCGGAATTACCACATTCCTCATCACAGTCACTCTACATGCAGCCTATCAACCAATTATCGATATAATTCAGGCAGTTCACTAAACCCAAACCCACACTTGAAACTTCCGAAAGGGTTTACACGATAGCCGGCTTATACCGAAATAAAATTCGTACAACAATATCTCTTTTATCTATCATATTATTATCATTATTATTTATCATATCTATTTGGGAACCACCGTGGTGCAATGGTTAGCATGCCCGCCTTGCATACACAAGGTCGTGGGTTCGATTCCTGCTTCGACCGAACACCAAAAAGTTTTTCAGCGGTGGGTTATCCCACCTCAGTAATGCTGGTGACATTTCTGAGGGTCTCAAAACTTCTCTAAGTGGTTTCACTGCAATGTGGAACGCCGTTCGGACTCGGCTATAAAATGGAGGTCCCTTGTCATTGAGCTTAACATGGAATCGGGCAGCACTCAGTGATAAGAGAGAAGTTCACCAATTTGGTATCACAATGGACTGAATAGTCTAGGTGAGCCTGATACATCGGGCTGCCACCTAACCTAACCTAACCTAACCATCTCTTTTCCCTTGCCACCGTCAAATCATAGATTTGAGTGCAGTGGGCTGGGTTTATTTTCAGCGTGCTTCCTCTTTTTTCATTCGTTTTGTTTGTTATTGTTGGTTTCTTTCTTTAAAAAGAAAAGAATAAACGTTTATCACAAAAAGTATAAACTTTTCATCCAAATAAACTTCCTTACAGCGAAAAGCAAATGAGAAACGAACTTTGTTTGTCTAAAATTTCGTTTGGGAGGAAAGCATTATTTTTTTGCGTGTATAAAACTAATTTGATTTAAACTAAATCCATATAAATGAAACTAAAATAAGATTAATTAAGTTAAATAAAAGTAAAATAAACTAAAGCCATTTACAGCATTGTATTATTATAGTTTAGTCGGTTACCATCTGTGATATCAACATAAGTTTTACTGTGATATTAGTTTAAGTAAATTATTATTGCAATTACTAAATATGTGTGTTTATGTCGTACTGTAGTAATCGTAATAATGGAAGTATTTATTTGCAAATGTAATTGAAGATAAATTGAATAAAAAATCATCCCTGATGAAGCTGGAAAGAATCCCAGCGAAACGTTGGATGAAAATAATGGAATAATTCAATACTTGTTTTATTCGCATTCAAAAATGACCTTGAAAGCCCAGAGAAAATATATACAGAAAGGTTAATAATTATAATAAGGTCGATAAACTAAATAATCTTGTGAAATGCAAAATTAATTAAAACTAAGCTAAGTAAGTAAACTAAATTTATTGTTTCTGTTTTTATGAGGTTTTTAAAGATCGTTCTCAACGAATAGAAGAACACTTTAGCAATAAAGTTTTATGAAAGCTGAGCTCAAGCCCTTTCCAATGAGCCTAGTGTCTATATATGGTATATTTAATTAAATAATCAAAAAATTTAGGCTGAAGAGAGCTTGCAAATCGAATAAAACATATTTTTCTAGTTGCGGGGTTTTAAAATCAGGGTGCCGCACTAGCTCTACTCTCGAAGAAAAGTTTTCTTTTTAGAAAAAAAAAACGAAATTTTCTATTAGCGCTAAATTTTTTCTTAATTAAGTAAATGAAAACGATTAGATCATTTTCAAGTGTGGTATAGCTTAATGCAGTGACAAGTACTACAAATAAGAGCTAAAGAAAAAAAAAACTTAAACCACAAAAATTGAGATTTAATTAATTAATGGTCATATATGTGGTGAAAAAAATATTCAATTCTTAGATTCGTAACCACTGTATATGAATTGAATATTTGTTCACCACATATATGACCATTAATTAATTAAAACTCCAATTGTAGTCAAAGTTTTTCTTCAGCTTTTATTGTAGTAGTTTGTCAATCCCAGCATTTAAATATATCATACTTGAAAATGATCTCATATTCCCAACCATATATGATGATGGGATGTTACAGTATAGCTCAAACAATAGCAGTCATCAAAGAACACTAAATGCAACATCATATTGCCACTTGCATTGTATTTAATGGTATTCATTCAACAGGTATGTCAACGATGTGGTTCCATGAAATCTCTGAGCATTGTATATTTCAATCACTTCCAACTAATTTACATACGAGTACTACAATTTTTATTATTTTATGTTACAAAAAAATCAAATGGAGACCGAAATAATAGAGTGTTACCAATCG
>PGFW01026856.1:0-19676 GCA_003123925.1 Haematobia irritans
AAAAAGTAAATGTCATGCGACCAAATCTAATCGTTTTCAAAAAAAAAAAAAAAAAAAAATAAAGAACCGATGAGCATTTTTGCATAATTTTATGCGTTTTTTTTTAAAAAAAAGTTATCAAGCTCTTAACAAATCGCCCTTTATTTCTCGAACCTATCAACATCGGTCCTCTGGATTAACTGAAGTGGCTAAACTTTCAAATTCATTGTGAATTTGCTTCACTTTAATATGCCTTTGCTTTTCATAAATGACTTCCGCATCATCTAATAAGCTTGCTCATAACTTGAAAAACCTATGACTGTCTCATTTAAAATTGCAAACTAGAGAATGCTGCTCTCATTCCCCACTTTATAGATATGTCAAAGTTCAAATTTAAAATGAAGGGCAAACTAAACATCTCCCCCGTCCCCCCCCTGACTCTATATCCCATAGACCACAAAAGACCTGTTGTGACCGGCTCATTAATAGACACTTTCATTTTCCATGTCTAAAGCATTTTTGTAGTTCCCCCAACGTAGAAAGAACTTTTGAATTCTTTGCCAAGTGACACTTAGCATACACAAAAGTGGCCATTACGTATATCATTTCCGCAAGAACAGATAGCGAATAGACTCTTGGCCATAACTATAATTTAAAGGGAAGATATAGACATGAAGCAACAGAGCAGTTGTTTGGTGGCCTCTTCACCATGGGCAAGCAATATCGAGTATGGAAATAAAAATGACAACTTAAATCAATCTTTCCTTTTTCATAGGCGGTAGTTAGAACAGTAGAAGAACTTGGAAAGAATGAGAAAGCGAAAACAGTTGACAAGTGCATTGAAACGGGAATAAAGCAAGACATGTCCATTCTATCAACCAAATAGACCAAACAAAAAAGTGGGAATTGGGGTGTTTAAATAAAGTGTAGGATTTTCTACTTTGTTAACTGCACCTGTCCATGTTCTCCATAACTTAAAATTAATATAAGGTCAACTATATTGGGAGTACTTAAGTTGGATATCGACTATGTCTCTAACCTAAAACAATTAGCAACTTTTGTCATAGTGTCGTGCGGTTTAGTACATCAAGGTTACTATAGTTTAGTTTAAATTTTGGCTATGGGAATGTGTTTCGTAGAAAAGTTCCGATTGTCATGATGGATTTTTAATTTTGGAAAACCATTTAATCATGGTTACATAATTAGAGAAGGCGTCGCATTTTTGCGCTTTGATCATGTACTCAAATCGTAGAAAAAAAAAAGCCAGTGGTTTGTAACACCACAAAGCGAAGCAATCTATCCGTTCAACCCACTTTCTCATAAAATATTAACCTTAATCTTGTCTGAAGTGGAAAATTCTGACAAAATTTCTTAATAAAAATAAGATTCTTGACAAACAAAAGTTCCTATAGAATATAAAATTCTGACAAAATCCTATAGAAATGACAGATTATTGCAAAAATTTCCTATAGAAATTGAAATTTTGATTGAAAATTTCAATAAAAATGAATTTTTGACAAACTTTTCTATATAAATTGAAAATTTTTGACAACATTTCCTATAGAAATATAAATTTTTGACTAAAATTTTCCATATACGAAATGAAATTTTTGACAAAATTTTCTATAGAAATAAAATTTTGAAAAATTTTCTTACAGAAATTGAAATTTTTGACAAATATTTCCCTGTACGAAATGAAATTTCGACACAATTCTATAGAATTTTACCATCATATAGAAATGGAAATTTTGAAACAATTTCATAGATGAAAATTTTGATTCCTATAGAAATGAAATTTTGACAAAAATTTCCGTATAGAAATGAAATATTTTGACAAAATTTTCCTATAGAATATAAGATTTTTGAACAAAAATTTCCTATAGAAATGAAAATTTTAACAAAATATTCCTATAGAAAGTGAAATTATTGCAAAATGCCAGAAAAAATTTGACAAATTTCTAAAGAAATTGGAAATTTTTAAATAATTCCTATAGAAGTTGAAAATTTTGACAATGAAAGTTCTCTTATGAACATGAAATTTTGACAAAATTTTCAAAGAAATTAAATTTTTACAAAATTTCCTATAGAAATGAAATTTTGACAAAATTTTCATAGAAATGAAATTTTGACAAAAATTTCCTTTATAGAACGAAAATTTTGACAAAATTTCCTGTAGAATCACTTTTTTAACAAAATTCCTATAGAATAAATTGACAAAATTTCCTATTAGAAATGAATAATTTTGACAAAAATTCCTATAGAAATGAAATTTTGACCACAATTCTCAGAGAATTGAAATTTGACAAAATTTCCTATAGAAATGACAATTTTGACCTAAAGTTTCTTATAGGGAAATGAAATTTTTACAAATTTTACCTATGAGATGAAATTTTGACAAAATTTCCTTATACTAAATGAAATTTTTGTAGAAAAAACGATTTTATAGAAATAAAATTTTGGACAAAATTCCTATAGAAATAAAATTTTGGACGAATTTCCTATAGAAATGAAATTTTTGAAAAAAAAATTTATAACAAATAAAAATTTGGACAAAATTTCCTTATAGAAATAAAAATTTTGACAAAAATTTCTTATAGAAATGAAATTTGACAAAAAATTTCTATAGAAATTGAAATTTGACAAATATTCCCATAGAATGAAATTTTGGACAATTACACCGTTATAGAAATTGAAATTATTGACAAATTTCCTATAGAAATGAAAATTTTGACAAAAATTTGCTATAGAAATGCACTTTTTAACCAAATTTTTCCTTATTAGAACATGAAATTTTGACAAAAATTTCCTATAGAAATAAAATTTCGACAAAATTTATAGAAAGAAAATTTTGAGACAAAATTTCATATAGAAATAAAAATTTTGACAAAAATTTCTTATAGAATGAAATTTTGACAACAATTTCCTATAGCAATGAAATTTTGGACAAAATTCCCTTATAGAAATTTGAAATTTTGACAAAATTTCCTTATAAGAAATGAAATTTTTGACCAAAATTTCCTTTATAGAAATGAAGTTTTGACAAAATTTTCTTATAGAAATGAAATTTTTGACAAAATTTGCTATAGAAATAAAATTTTGACAAAATTTCCTTATAAGAAATAAAATTTTGACAAATTTCCTATAAAAAAAAATTTTGACAAAATTTCCCATAGGAAATGAAATTCCTATAGAAATAAAATTCTGACAAAAATTTCTATAGAAATGAAAATTTTGACGAAAATTCTTTTTATAGAAATGAAATTTTTTATCAAAATTTCCTATAGAGAATTGAAATTTTGACAAAAAAATTTCCTATAGAAATGAAATTTTGAGCAAAATCGTATATTTAAAATGAAATTTTGACAAAATTTTCTATAGAAATCGAAAATTTTGAACAAAAATTTTGCTTATAGAAATAATTTTGACAAAATCCTATAAAAATAAAATTTTGACAAAATTCTAAAAAAATAAAATTTGACAAAAATTTCCCATTAGAAATGAAATTTTTGAACCAAAATTCCTATAGAAAATGAAATTTGACAAAATTCCTAATTAAATGAAATTTTGACAAAATTTCCTATATAAATGAAATTTTGACAAAATTTTTATAGAAATGAAATTTTATCAAAATATCCTATAGAAATGAAATTTTGACAAAATTTCCTATGGAAATGAACTTTTCACTAAATTTCCTATAGAAATGAAATTTTTACAAACAATTTCTATAGAGATGAAATTTTGAAAAAATATCCTTTTAGAAATAAAAATTTGACAAAATTTTCCTATAGAAATAAATTGACAAATTTCCTATAGAAATTAAAATTTTGACAAAAATTTTTTCTATAGAAATGAAATTTTTGACAAAATTTCCTATAGAAATAAAATATGATAAAATTTCCCTATTAGAAATGAATATTTTTACAAAATTCCTATAGAATTGAATTTTAAAAATTTCTTACAGAATTGATTTTTGACAAAATTTCCTATAGACATGAAATTTTGACAAACATTTCGTATAGAAAATGCACTTTGGACAAAATTTACTACTAGATTTTGAAAATTTTCCGAAAATTTCTATAGAAATTAAATTTTGGACAAAAATTTTCTATAGAAATAAAATTTCTATAGAAGTGAATGAATGAAATTTTTGACCAAACTTTCGTATGAAATGCCTTTGAACAAAATTTACCATAGATTTTGAAATTTTCCAAATTTTCCTATTAAAATTTAAAATTTTGACCAAAATTGTCTATAGAACTTAAATTTTGACAAAATTTCCTATAGAAATAAAATATTGATAACATTTCCTATAGAAATGAAATTTTGACAAAATTCTATAAGAAACAAAACATTCACAAAATTCCCTATTAGAAATGCAATTTTATAAAATTTCTTACAGAATTGATATTTTGAACAAAATCTTCCTTATAGAAAGATGAATGAATGCAAATTTTGAACAAAATTTCCTGATAGACATGAAATTTGGACAAACTTCGTATAGAAATGCCACTTTACTAATAGGTTTGAAATTTTCCAAAATTTGTTAGAAATTAAATTTTACATGACTTTTCTATAGCAATAAAATTTTAACTGAATTTTCTAAAGAAATTAAATTTTGATAAAAATTTTAACAAAATTTTCTATGGAACTGAAATTTTCTATAGAACTGAAATTTTCAGAAAATTTTCTAGAGAACTAAAATTTTCTATAAAACTAAAATTTTCAGAAAAATTTCTATAAAATTAAAATTTGTAGAAAATTTTCTATAGAAATTAAAATTTTTCTATCGAAATAAAATTTTCAAAAAGTTTCTACAGAAATTAAACTTTCGCAAATAAGGTGCTATATGAAACTAAAAATTTTCGATAGACATACAATTTTCCATAGTAAATATAAGGTATCAGGAAAATTTCATAGAACATAAAATTTTCCGAAAAATGTCTATAAAATTAAAATTTTTCCATAAAAATACAATTTTCAGACAATTTTTTGTTAGAAATACAATTTGTAAGAAAATTTCTATTGAAATTCATTTTCCAGGAAAATTTCTATTATTTTCAGAAAATTTCCGATAGAACTATTAATTTCAGAGAATTTTCTATAGAACTAAAATTTTTCTATAGAAATGAAATTTTCAGAAAAATTTTCTATAGAAATGAAATTTTTTGAAAATTCTTATAGAAATGAAATTTTTGACAAAATTTCCTACAGAAATTATAATTTTTGAACAAGCATTTTAATTTAAAAAAAATTCATTGAATCACATTAATTTCGTGTTTGAATCAAAAAAATATTTTTTTTTTGTGTGTAAGAGCAAATATTTCTTAAAGCATACGTCTCCAAAAAATATTAATACCTCCAGGCATTTATTGATAGGTTCATATTAAAGTATTTAACTTTTAATTTATTTTAAATGGAATCATTAACTATAGTCCCACTTCTAATCTACGATTAATAACAACATATGTTGTAGCTGAATATTCATGTCCCCTTAATTACTATATGTCTGACACAATTGACTATTTAACATGGACTTAAAAAAAAAAATAACAAAAAATTAAAAAAAAGCCTTTTATTCGCAACCAAACCCATTGTTGCCAAGGCAAAATACTTAAACAGTATGCAATATTTCATCCGACAAATACAAACATCTTACGTCATCATTTTCACATTTGTAATCATTACCGTCCCCTGTTATTTTCCGTCATCATTTTACTGATGATGACATTAGCTCTCTAAGATCCATAGTATATTGAGTTGGAAATTTTTTCTCTGTTGCGTCCAATATCTATTACGAAAAGCCAAGTTATTTGTTGAAATTTCAATTTTTTCTACTCCATCCTCGCTCTCACCCCCTACACCACCGGTGATTGGTTTCAAATCTATACACGTTTTAAAGATAGAATGAAAAATTCTATTTATCGCTAAATTGATGACAGATAAAACGTCGTCGATAACGTCTCTAGCGTCATCCATGTGTTTTTCGTTTTCGTTTCTATTTTGTCAGTCAGGTTTCATTGCACTTTGGTATTTGTGATACATACCACGATACTGTTGCACAAGGTAAACATCATATAATTCCTTACACCATCTTGCCCATAATAATCGATTAACGGTGGATTCTAAAGCGACCAGTACCAATACCCGCACGTTAAATATTGGGCATCCATCTACAAATACTAATATTGTGAAAATTTTAATATATAGAACATTTTATATTTTTTTTTATTTATTTATTATTTAATTTTATAATAATTACAAATTACCAATAAAACTTAATTTATACGGGCACTAGCAAACTAGAGCCGATGGCCTCTTTTGTTTTTAATGTTAAACTCATAGAAAATTTTTTCATATAGAAAAATTTCCTGAAAATTTATTCTATAGAAAATTTTCGGAGAATTTAATTCTATAGAAAATTTTCGCGAAAACTTTATTTCCTATAGAAAATTAAAAAAAAAATTCTATAGAAATTTCGAGAAAATTATATTTTTTCTGAACATTTTGTAAAAAATTTTATTTTTATAAAAAATTTTCGAAATTTTATTTCTATATTAAATTTCTGCTCAAAATTTTATTTCCATTTAAAATTTTCCGAAGAGTTTATTTCTAGATATAAAACTTCAATAGAAAAATTCGGAAAATGTTATTTGCTAATAGAAAATTTTTGCGAAAATTTTATTTGTTATAAAAAACTTTTGCGAAAATTTATATTTCTTTATAGAAAATTTCTCGGAAAGATTTAATTTCTATAGAAAATTTTTGAAAAACAACATTTTTTCTATAGTAAAAATTTTCGGAAATGTATTTCCGTTACAAAATAAGTATTTGGTATTTTTTCTAAAAAATTTTATTAAACATTTTATTTTTTATAAAAAATTTTCTGAAAATTTTATATGTATATAACATTTCTCAAATGTATTTCAATTAAAAAATTCTTCCGAAGAGTTATACTTGCTATACGAAAATTTTTCGAAAAACAGAATTTCTATACAAAATAGAAAAATTTTCTATTCGAAAATTTTATTTCTAAAGAAAATTGTCACCCAGAAAATTAGTTTCTATACCAGAATTTGTCGCCACAAATTTATTTCTATATAAACTATTCGCCCAGAAAATTTCTTTCTAAACAATTTTCGCGAAAGTTTTATGTACCACAAAAAAAGCGCTCCGCCCAAAAAAGTATATGAAAATGTTCTTTTTTGGATCGGATGTGTGTGCAAAATTGACGCAGAAGGCGATTGAATTTAACATGGCTTGTCATACGGACGGAAGTCATCCATTTTCAACAAGCCGTTGCACTGGAATTTGGCATCACTTCTTTAGGTGGGATCCGAATTCAATGTTTTAGATGTAAATTAAAAATTCTGTGTTATTTTGTTCAAATAAATTAATTCTTTAATAGATTTCTAACGCTTGGTCGGAAAACGTTTGACCATTAAATTTTTTCAAAAATTAACATATTTTTCAGATTGGATAAGCATTTTTTCGGACAAAATTGTAAAATGGATTTGTACCATTTTATGAATTCTTACTCAGGTTTTTAACATTTTTTTTTTTTTCATTTTCAAAATTCTTCTATTTAATTTTTGATTTTTAAATACAATTCATTTAATGCGATTTATACAGTAGAATTACAACAAATTGAGGCTCTCGGCATTTAAGATACTATATTATTAAAGGCAGAAAACAGGCTAAAGACTTTTATATAAAATTAAACATAAAGTCTAAAATATTGTTGAAAAGTTAACATTTTTTAACGTATTTGTAAACAAAAAAGCCGGTTAAAAAATTGCCCATTAAAGCGTATGAAAAACCCAAGTTATAATAAAATTGAAATTAAAAAACTTCCTGGTAGATAAAATAAAGGAACGATTGCATTGGGAGTGCAATCTTCTGGAAGTTCTTTTAAAAGTTGTGCCTTTGGAAGAACTTCCAAATTTTTTTGCTGGTTTATAGGAAAAATTTAGAAAAACTTTATATTTCCATTCAAAATTGTTTGAAAAATCTATTCTCTTATAAATGTTTCTGCGGAAATTTCGCACAATTTTATTTTTATAAAAAACAAAATTGGGGAAAACATTATTTCAATAGTAAGATTTTCGAAACTCGATTCTCTTTTTTATCGAACAAATTAATTGGAATAAAATTTTATTTCCATAGAAAATTTTTTTTTTCTAAAGGAGAAATTTTCTGAAAATATTATTTCTATAAAAAATTTTCTGAGAATTTTTATTTTCTATAGAAATTTTTTGAAAAATTACTTTTCTGCTTTAGAAATTATTTCGAAATTTTTATTTCTAAAAAATTTCTTGAAAATTTATTTTCATTAGGAAAATTTCGAAAGAATTATTTTCAGTAGAAATGTTTTCGTCACACATTTTATTTCTAATAGAAAATTTTCGAATTATTTTTTATAGAGAATTTTTCAGGAATTTTAATATTCTATAGAGAAATTTTCTGAGAATTTTATTTTTAATATTAAATTTTTTAAAGTTATTTTTTCGATACAAATTTTTCTAAGAATTTTATTATGTATAGACATTTTTTGTCAAAATGTTATGCTCCTGAAGCAATTTTGATCAATATTTTTATAATTTCTAATTTCTATAATTTTTTGTTGTTGAGTCCAATTAAACACATTTAATCGTCGCCGCTGAATCAGTTTGGGTTACTATTATAACGTCTAATATGAGGAAAGCTTTGTAGCTTATGTCATTTACAGACTTTTGTATGCAGTGTTAATTGGAATTTCAAGTCATTTAATTCATTAGAGCTATTGGACAATTGTATGAAACAATACTTAACTCTCCTACAAAAAACAAAAACACACTGAGTGCCCTACTAATGTAATTATGTCATAAAAATATGAAAATAATTTACATTAGAGCAAGCCCATTTACGTGATGTTGAATATTAATGAAATAAGTTGCTAATAGATGATTAATTTTTATACATAATAAGAATTATATTAAATTAATAATATCATAATAATCGATTTATGAATTTGTTGTAGTTGCATATTTTGTGTCTTGCCAATAGTTTTAAATGTTTGCATATTTCCTCCCTTTGATTTTTAAATCATGTTCAGACTGAAGAACTTTTGTCCGTAATGCAATATGAATATTTGTTGTAACATTAGTGAATAAAGCTTTAATCTCTGGCTTTAAGTAAATTCTTTAGAATCGTCTGTGAACGTGTTTTGTCCGATTTTATTTGGTGCATATAAATTCAATGAAATGTTTCAAACATTTAAAACTTTAAATGCGCCATTTAAAGAAAAGGTTTGATTAGTTTTCTTATCTTATACAAATCTTTTGAGAGGTTTTTAAGGTGACTAGAAATTTAAAAATCTTTACAAATACTAAAAATAAAGAATTATATTATATTAGCAATCGAGGAATAGCTATGGATACAATTGTAAATTGTTTTCTCTAAGAATGTCAATGTATTCAAATGAAAGTTGTATGTGTTTCGAGCTTCGAGATCTCCTACATTTGAAAATAAAGATCGAAAAAGGACCAAAAAATATAATCTGTATACTTTAAAAATTGTTCGTCTAACTTTTATTTTCAAAAATTTGTTAAAATTTTATTTATATATAAAATTTATATTAGAGTGCGACATAGATAAAGTAGACGAGAGCAGTGATGCTCCATTAGAATAATAAATTGTTTTGTGATCATTGTCTATATATCAAATCGCCTTCTGAGAAGCGAATTCAATGATAATTACTGAAATATTAGGACATATATGCGATTAAAAATAAATAATAGGAAATAAGATCTTCAGCTTAATAAAACTAATTGAATTATTTAACAAAGAAAAAGATCGAATAAACACAAGAACACAAAAATAGAAATTTTGGTGTAAATTTTTTTCCCATTAAAAATTTTCAAAATTTTATTTTTATTTTCTCAATATTTATTTCTACACAGAAATGTTTTCAAAATTTAATATCTGTAGAAAATTTTGCCTAAATTTTATTTCTTATAGCAAAATTTTGGTAAAAATTTTTATATTTATAGGAACAATTTTGCTTCAAAATTTTTTTCTGACAGACAATTTTGTCAAAATTTTATTTCTATTTATTTTCTAATATTTTATTTCTATAGAAAATGTTTAAAAAATTTTAAATTTGTCAAAATTTTATTTCTATAGAAAATTTTTCAAAATTTTATTTCATAAGTTTTTATTTTATTTAAAAAAAATTTACAACATTTTCTATAGCAAAAAAAAATTGTTCTATGATTTATTTTTTATTTCTATCTAAAATTTTGTCAAAAAGTTTTAGTTTTATAGAAAATTTTGTCGAACTATTCTTTTTACAGAAAATTTTGTCAAAATTTTATTTCCGTAGAATATTTTTTTTTAATTAAAACAAAAAATGTATTATACAAAATTGTTGTCGAACTATCTTCTTTTACAGAAATATTTGTCAAAATTTTATTTCCGTAGAATATTTTTTTTAATTAAAACAAAAAATGTATTATAGAAAATTTTGTCAAAGATGTTGTCATACATTTTGTACAAAATGGTTATTCTATAGTAAATATAGTCAAAAATGTCTATTCTATATTAAATGTTGTGAATTTCATTACTTTATAAAATTTTGTCATTATTTCTATAGAAAATTGTCGTAAAATTTTATGGCTACAGAAAATTTTCTGAAAGTTTTAATTCCATAAAAAATTTCTGAAAAGTGTATTTCTATAGAAACTTTTCACAAAATTGTATTCAATACCGTAAATATTGGCATGCATCTACAAATACAATATTGTTGAAAATTTTATATATATAGAACATTTTATATTTTTTTTATTTATTTATTATTTAATTTATAATAATTACAAATTACAATAAACTTATTTATACGGGCACTAGCAACTAGAGCCGATGGCCTCCTTTTGTTTTAATGTTAACTCAATAGAAAATTTTATTTCTATAGAAAAATTTCCGAAAATTTTATTTCTATAGAAAATTTTCGGAAGAATTTAATTCTATAGAAAATTTTCGGAAAACTTTATTTCTATAGAAAATTAAAAAAAAAATTCTATAGAAAATTTTCGGAAAATTATATTTTTTTCTGAACATTTTGTAAAAAATTTTATTTTTATAAAAAATTTTCTGAAATTTTATTTCTATATTAAATTCTCTCAAAATTTTATTTCCATTAAAAATTTTCCGAAGAGTTTATTTCTAGATATAAAACTTCAATAGAAAAATTTCGGAAAATGTTATTTGTATAGAAAATTTTTGGAAAATTTTATTTGTATAAAAAACTTTTGGAAAATTTTATTTCTATAGAAAATTTTCGGAAAGATTTATTTCTATAGAAAATTTGAAAAACAACATTTTTTCTATAGAAAATTTTCGGAAAATGTATTTCCGTTACAAAATAGTATTTGTATTTTTTCTAAAAAATTTTATAAACATTTTATTTTTTATAAAAAATTTTCTGAAAATTTTATATGTATATAACATTTCTCAAAATTGTATTTCAATTAAAAATTTTCCGAAGAGTTTATTGCTATACGAAAATTTTCTGAAAAAAGAATTTCTATACAAATAGAAAAATTTCTATTGAAAATTTTATTTCTAAAGAAAATTGTCACCCAAAAATTATTTCTATACAGAATTTTCGCCACAAATTTATTTCTATATAAACTATTCGCCAAAAATTTCTTTCTATAGACAATTTTCGGAAAGTTTTATTGCTACCCAGCAAAAAAAGCGTCGCCAAAAAAGTAATGAAAATGTTCTTTTTGGATCCGGATGTGGTGCAAAATTGACGCAGAAGCGATGAATTTAACATGGGCTTGTCATAGGACGGAAGTCATCCATTTCAACAGCCGTTGCACTGAATTTGCATCACTTCTTTAGGTGTGATCCGAATTCAATGTTTTAGATGTAAATTAAAAAATTCTGTGTTATTTTGTCAAATAAATAATTTTTAATAGATTCTAACGCTTGTCGGAAACGTTTGACCTTAAATTTTTTCAAAAATTAACATTTTTTTCAGATTGGATTAGCCATTTTTTTCGACAAAATGTAAATGATTTTGTACCATTTTATGAATTCTTACTCAGTTTTTAACATTTTTTTTTTTTCATTTTTCAAATTCTTCTTTTAATTAATTTGATTTTTAAATACAATTCATTTAATGCGATTTTATCACAGTAGAATTACACAAATGAGGCTCTGGCATTTAAGATACATATTATTAAAGGCAAAAACAGGCTAAAGACTTTATATAAAATTAAACAAAAGTCAAATATTGTTGAAAATTAACATTTTTAACGTATTTGAAACAAAAAAGGGTTAAAAAATTGCCCATTAAAGGTATGAAAAACCCAAGTTATAAAAAATTGAATTAAAAGAACTTCCTGGGTAGATAAAATAAAGAACATCATTGGGAGTGCATCTTCTGGAAGTTCTTTTAAAGTTGTGCCTTTGGAAGAACTTCCAAATTTTTTTGCTGGGTATAGAAAAAATTTGAAAAATTTATTTCCATTCAAAATTGTTGAAAAATCTATTTCCACAGAAATGTTTCTGCGGAAATTTTCGCACAATTTTATTTTTATAAAAGAAAAAATTGGGAAAACATTATTTCAATAGAAGATTTTCGAGAACTCGATCTCTTTTTTATCAACAAATTAATTGGAATAGAAATTTTATTTCCATAGAAAATTTTTTTTTCTAAAGAAAATTTTCTGAAAATATTATTTCTATAAAAAATTTTCTGAGAATTTTATTTCTATAGAAAATTTTTGAAAAATTTATTTCTGTAGAAATATTTCGTAAATTTTATTTCTATAGAAAAATTTCTGAAAATTTATTTTCATAGAAAATTTTCGAAAGAATTATTTTGCATAGAAATGTGTTCGTCAAAATTTTATTTCTATAGAAAATTTTTTATTTTTATAGAGAATTTTTTCAGAATTTAATTTCTATAGAAAATTTTCTGAGAATTTTATTTTTATATTAAATTTTTTAAAGTTTTTTTTTTTTGATACAAAATTTTCTAAGAATTTTATTTGTATAGACATTTTTGTCAAAATTTTACATCTGAAGCAATTTTTGATCAATATTTTTTTATAATTTCTATAATTTCTATAATTTTTTGTTGTTGAGTCCAATGTAAACACATTAACGTCGCCGCTGCAAATCCAGTTTGGGTATATCTATTATAACGTCTAATATGAGGAAAGCTTGTAGTTGATGGTCATTACAGACTTTTTGTTGTTATTGGAATTTCAAGTCATTAGATTCATTAGAGCTATTGGACAATTGATGGAACAACAAATACTTAACTCTCCTACAAAAACAAAACACACTGAGTGCCCTACTAAAGGTAATATGTCAATAAAAATATGAAAATATTTACATTGCAAGCCATTTACGTGATTGTTGATATTAATGAAATAAGTTGTAATAGATGATTAATTTTCTATACATATAAAATAATTTAAATTTAATAATTATTAATATCGATTTATTGAATATTTTGTAAGGTGTTGCTATTTTGTCTCTTGCCAATGTTTTAAAATGTTCTGCAGTTTTCCTCCCTTTGATTTTTAAACATGTCAAAGACTGAGAACTTTTGATCCTAATGCAATATGAAATTTGTGTAAACATGTGAAAAAGCTTTATCTCTGGCTTTAGTAAATCTTTAGAATCGTCTGTGAACGTGTTTGTCGATTTTATTTGTGCATATCAATTCAATGGAAATGTTTTCAAACATTAAACTTAAATCCGCCAATTTAAAGAAAGGTTTGATAGTTTTCTTATTTAAAGAATCTTTTGAGGTTTTTAAGGGCAAACATAAAGAAATTAAAAAAATTCTTAAAATCAGCTAAAAAACAAATTTATGAAAATAATATTGAAATTGTTTTCAAAATTGTATTCCAAATGAAAGTTGTATGTGTTTTCGAGCTTGAGATCTCACATTTGAAAAATAAAGATCGAAAAAGGACCAAAAACATAAAATTTTATACCTATAAAAATTGTCGTCTAATTTTTTTTTCATAAAAAATTTGTTAAAATTTTATTTATTAATAAAATTTATATTAGAGTGCAATAGATAAAGTAGACGAGAGCAGTGATGCTCCATTAGAATAATAATTGTTTTGTGATCATTGGTTCATATATCAAATCGCCTCTGAAGAAGCAATTCAATGATAATTACGAAATATTAGGAATGATGGATTACAAATAAATAAAGGAAACTAAGATCTCAAGCTTAATAAAACTATTGACATTTATTAAAAAGAAAAAGATCGAATAAAACACCAAGAAACAAAAATAGAAAATTTGGTGAAATTTTTTTCCATTAAAAATTTTGTCAAAATTTTATTTTTATTTTCTCAATATTTTATTTCTACAGAAAATGTTTTCAAAATTTTATATCTGTAGAAAATTTTGCCTAAATTTTATTTCTATAGAAAATTTTGGAAAAATTTTATATTTATAGAACAATTTTGTCAAAATTTTATTTCTACAGACAATTTTGTCAAAATTTTATTTTATTTCTATTTTTTCAATATTTTATTTCTATAGAAAATGTTTAAAAAATTTTAAATTTTGTCAAAATTTTATTTCTATAGAAAATTTTATCAAAATTTTATTTCTATAGTTTTTATTTTATTTAAAAAACAATTTACAACATTTTCTATAGCAAAAAAAAATTGTTCTATATTTATTTTTTTATTTCTATCTAAAATTTTGTCAAAAGTTTTAGTTTTATAGAAAATTTTGTCGAACTATTCTTTTTACAGAAAATTTTGTCAAAATGTTATTTCCGTAGAATATTTTTTTTAATTAAAACAAAAAATGTATTATACAAAATTTTGTCGAACTATTCTTTTTACAGAAAATTTTGTCAAAATTTTATTTTCCGTAGAATATTTTTTTTAATTAATTCTATTTATCGCTAATTGATGACAGCATAACACGTCGTCGATAACGTCTCTAGCGTCATCCATGTGTTTTTGCTTTTTCGTTTCTTTTTGTCAGTCAGGTTTCATTGCACTTTGGGTATTTTGTGATACATACCAGCGATATGTTTGCAACAAGGTAAACATCATATAATTCCTACACCATCTGCATAATAATCGATACGGTGGATTCTAAGCGACCAGTACAATACCGTAAATATTTTTTTTATTTACGTTTAATTATTTAATTTATATAAAGTAATTACAAATTACAATAAACTTATTATATACGGGCACCTAGCAAACCTAGAGGCCGAATGGCCCTGCCTTTTGTTTTGAATGTTAATCTCAATTAGAAAATTGAAAATTTTATTTCTATAGAATAAATTTTGCGAAAAATTTTATTTCTATAGAAAAATTTTTCGAAAAATTTTAGTTTCTATAGAAAAATTTCGAAAATTTATTTCTATAGAAAATTTTAAAAATTTCTATAAGATTCAAATTTTTTTTCCTTAAAAAATTTTTATTTATTTGATAGACAAAATTTCTGAAAATTTTATTTCTATAAATTTTCGGAAATTTATTTATAGAAAATTTTCGGAAAGTTTTATTTGCAATATAAAAATTTCGAAAAATTTTATTTCTTATAGAAAATTTTTGAAAATTTTAATTTTATAGAAAAAATTTTGGAAAATTTCTTCTATAGAAAATTTTGGAAAAATTTATTTCTATAGAAAAATTTTCGGAAAATAATTATTTCTATAAGAAAATTTTCTTGAATAATTTTAATTTCTATAAGAAAATTGCTCTCAGAAATTGTTATTTCATTAAAAATTTTCCGAAGAGTTATTGCTATACAGAGAAATTTTCTTGAGAAAAGATTTCTATAGCAAATAGAAAATTTCTATTGAAAATTTTATTTCTAAAGAAAATTTGGTCACAAAATTATTTCTATAGCATGAATTTTCGCAAAAATTTATTTCTTATAATAAATTCGCAAAAATTTTTTCTATAGACAATTTTCTAAAAAATTTATTTTCTATAGAAATTTTCGAAAAATTATTCATGAAAATTTTCGGAGAGTTTTATTTCAATAGAAAAATTTTCGGAAAAATTTTCATTTGTATAGAAAATTTTTTTGGAATAAATTTTATTTTTATGAAAATTTTCGGAAAAATTTATTTCTATAGAAAAATTTTGTCCGGAAAAATTTATTTCTATGAAAATTCATTTTTCTTATAGAATTTTTGGAAAAGTTTTGATTAAAGAATTTTTGAATATTTTATTATAGAAATTTTCGAATAAATTTTATTCCGTACAAAATTGTATTTGTATTTTTCTAAATTTTGTAAACATTTTATTTTTATAAAAAAATTTTCTGAAAATTTATTTTGATAGTAATAATTCTCTTGTCAAGATTGTATTTCAAATTAAAAAATTTTCGAAGAGTTTATTGCTATGACAAAAATTTTTCCTGAAAAAAAGAATTTCCCATATACAAATATGAAAATTTATCTTCTAAAAAAATTGTATTTCTATAACATGAATTTTCGGCCACGAAATTTATTTCTAATAAAAATATTCGCTCAAATAATTGTTTACTATATGACAATTTTCGGAAAATTTTATTGCTATAAGAAAAATTTGAAAAATTTATTCCATTCAAATGTTGAAAAATCTATTTCGCACAGAAAATTTTTCTTGCTCGAAAATTTTCGCATCAAATTTATTTCTTTAATAAGAAGAAAAAAATTGGAAAACACATTATTTCTAAAGTAGAAGATTTTCGAGAACTCGAGCTCACTTTTGTATCAAACATTATCAAATTGGAATAAGTAAATTTATTTCTATAGAAAATTTTTTTTTCTAGAAGCAAGAAATTTTCTGAAAATTAAGTTATTTCTATAAAAAAATTTTATAAGAATTTTATTTCTATATGAAAATTTTTGCTGAAAAATTTATTGTCTGTAAAGATATTTCGTAAAATTTTATTTCTTAATAGAAAATTTCTGAAATTTATTTTCATAGTAAAATTTATCCGAAGAATTATTTCAGATAGAAATGTGTTCGTCGTACAAAATTTTATTTTCCTATATTGAAAATTGAAAACTTTTATTTTTGTAGAGAATTTTTTTTCCAGTATAATTTAATTTCTATAAAAATTATTTTCTTGGAGAATTTTATTTTTATATTACAGTTTTTGAAAGTTTTTTTCTTTGATACAAAATTTTTCCTAAAAGAATTTTATTTGTATAGACGATTTTTGTCCAAATTTTAACATCTGAAGCAAGTTTTTGATGCCAATATTTTTACATTTTAATATTCCTATACAATTTTTATTTGTTGTTGAGGTCCAATGTAACACATTAACGCGTCGAGACGCTGCAAATCCAGTTTGGGTATATCTATGTATAAACGTCTATATGAGGAAGCTTGTAGTTTGATGGTCATTACAGACTTTTTGGTGTTGTTATTGGGAATTTCAAGTCATTAGATTCATTGTAATGTGCTATTGGACAATTGATGGAACAACAAATACTTAACTCATCTAACAAAAACAAAACTACATGCATATGAGTGCCTACTAAAAGGTTAGAATATGTCAATAAAAATATGAAAAATTATTTTACAATGGCAAGGATTGGCCCCATTTTACGTGTATTAGTTGATATTAATGAAATAATGTTGTATATGATGATTAATTTTCTATACCATATAAAATAATTTAAATTTAATAATTAATTAATATCGATTTATTGAATAATTTTGTGTAAAAGGATGTTAGCTATTTTGTTCTCTTGCGCAATAGTTTTAAAATGTTCTGTGTCAGTTTTCCGTCCCTTTTGGGATTTTTGTACATTTAACGATGTCAACCTGAGAACTTTTGATCGGCTAGATGCAATAATGAAATTTGTGTAAACAACATGTGGAAAAAGCTTTATAGCTTGGCTTTTAAGTAAATCTTTAAGAAATCGTCTGTGAAACGTGTTTTGTCGATTTTTATTTGTGCATATCAATTCAATGGAAAATGTTTTCAAAAACATTAAAGACTTAAATCCGCCCAATTTAAAGAAAGGTTTGATAGTTTCTTCTTATTTAAAGAATCTTTTGAAGGTTTTTAAGGCAATCTTAAATCACAAATAAAAAAGATATCATTTAAGAAAATATTATGAAATTGATAATATTATATTAACGCTATTATGAGATGAATTGCATTATGAATCTAAGCTTTACTAAATTTTATTTTCTGATATGAAAATGTTTTCAAAAATTGTATTCCGATCCAAATGAAATTGGTATGTGTTTTCGAGCTTGAGATCTTCACTATTTGAAAAATAGAGATCGAAAAAGGACCAAAAACTAAAATTTTATACCTCTATAAAAATTGTCGTCTAATTTTTTTTTCATAAAAAAATTTTTGTTAAAATTTGAATATTTATTAATTAAAATTCTATATTAGAAGTGGCACGATTAGATAAAGTAGAAGAACGAAAAGAGGCAAGTTGATGCTCCAATTAGAGATAATTAATTGTTAATTGGTGAATCATTGGTTGCATATAATCAAAATCTGCCTCTGAAAGAAAATCAATGAATAAATCTAGCGGGATATAAATTAGGGAATGATGGATTAAAAATAAATAAAGGAAACTAAGATCTCAAGCTTAATAAAACTAATTGACATTTATTAAAAGAAAAAGATCGAATAAAACACCAAGAAAAAAATAGGAAAATTTGGTGAAATTTTTTTTCTCTAATTAAAAATTTTGTCAATTTTTTTTTTTAGACTTTTCTTGCAAAATTTTATTTCTACAGAAATGTTTCTTCAGAAAGTTTTATATCTGTAGAAAATTTTGCCAAAATTTTATTTCTATAGAAAATTTTGAAAAATTTTATATTTATAGAACAATTTTGTCAAAAATTTTATTTCTACAGACAAATTTTGTTCAAAAATTTTATTTTTTATATGGAAATTTTGTACCAAATTTTATTTGCTATTTTTTGCAATATTTTAAATTTTCTAAATAGAAAATGTTTAAAAAAAATTTTAAATTTTTGTCAAAATTTTATTTCTATAGAAATTTTATCAAAAATTTTATTTCTTATATGTTGTTTTTTATTACCCTCCATCCATAGTGGGGCGTATATTAACTTTTGTGCATATCCGGTTTGTAACCATCGAAATATTGCTCTATAGACCCCTATAAAGATATATATATTCTGGGTCGGTTGGCTGAAATTCTGAGTCGATCTGAGCATGTCCCGTCCGTCCGTCCGCGTCTCGTCCGTTTGAAATCACCGCTAAACCTTCCGAACGAAACAAGCTATCGACTTGAAACTTGGCAGCAAGTAGTTTGTTTTATCGATGTAGGTCGGATGGTAATTGCAAATGGGCCATATCGGTCCACTTTTACGTATAGCCCCCCAATATAAAAAGGTCGGTCCTCAGATTTGGCTTGTGGAGCCTCTACAGAAGCATAATTTTCATACCGATCCGGCTGAAATTTGGGTACATGGTGTTGGTATATGTACCTCTAAAGCAAACGCATTAGCAAAAGATCGGTCCATATCGGTCCCTTAAATTATATATAGCCCCATATAAACCGATCCCACAGATTTCGCTTGTGAGTGCCCCTAAGAGTAAGCATATTTCATGCCGATCCGGCTGAAAATTTGGTAAGCATGGTGTTGTATATTGGTCTCTAACAGAATCAGCAAAAAGTGGTCCACATATCGGTGCCATAATTATATTTATAGCCCCAG
>PGFW01026856.1:19701-38667 GCA_003123925.1 Haematobia irritans
AGAGGAGAGATCGAAAATGCACGTTGGTGTGGTTTGTACGCTGGTGGAATCATTGGACCGTTTTTTCAAAGATGCTGTTGGAAGCAACGTATACGGTAATGGGTCGCTAATCGTTTCATTGGCTAACAAAGCTTTTTTGTTGCCAAAATGGAAGAACGAAGCTTGGTTGACATCTGGTTTCAACAAGGAGGCGCTAAACATATGCCACGATCAGCGTCGCGATTCTAAAATGGGCCATTTTGAGGGAGAGAGCTTCGGAGAACAATTCATCTCAGAAAATGGACCGGTAAGTTGCACAAAGATCATGCGTATTTGAGCCTTTAGACTATTTTTGTGGGTTCGTCAGTAATAAGTCTATAGAAAATCCGAGCCAAGAATATTCGCAGCTTTGGAAGACAACATTTCGAAAGAAATGGGCTATTCCTGGTTCCGAAATGCTCGAAAAGTTGCCTAACAAAATTGGAACTTTCCCGAAATGGACCACCTAAGACGCTAGCCGCGGTCAACATTAAAAGATCATATTCTTCAAGAAAAGTAAATGCATGGGACCGAAAATCTAACGTTTTAAAATAAAGAACGATGAGATTTTGCAAAATTTATGCGTTTTTTTAAAAAAAATATCAGCTCTTAACAAATCCCCTTTATTTCTCGAACCTATCATACATCGGTCCTCTGGAATTAACTGAAGTGGCTAAACTTTCAAATTCATTGTGAATTTGCTTCACTTTAATATGCCTTTGCTTTTCATAAAATGACTCCCCGGCGCATCAATCTTAATAAGCTGCTCATCTTGAAATCCTAGTGACTTCTTCATTATAAATTGCAACTAGAGAATTGCTGGCCTCATTCGCCGACACTTTATATGAATGTCAAAAGTTCAAATTAAAAGAAAGGGCAAACTAACATCTCCCGCCCCCCCCCCTAACTCTATCCCATAAGACGCAAAAAGACCTGTTGTGGTCATTATAGACACTTCATTTTCCATGTCTAAAGCATTTTGTAGTTCCCCCAACGTAGGAAAGAACTTTGAATTCTTTGCAAGTGACACTTAGCATACACAAAAGTGCCAATTACGTTATCATTTCCGCAAGACAATTAGGAAAGACTCTTGGGCCAAACATAATTTTAAAGGGAAATATAGAATGAACAAAGAGCAGTTGTTGGTGCCTCTCACCATGCGGCAAGAATCAATCGATATGCGAAATAAAGAATGAGAACCAAATTAAAATCAATTTCCGCTTTTTCATAGGCGGTATGTTTAGAAGTCGAAGAACTTGAAAGAAATGAGAAAGGCGAGAACCATTGACAAGTGCTGATTAGACCGGGTAATAAATAGCAAGACATGTCCGATCTATCAACACCTCCCAAAATTAGACCACAAAAAGTTGGGGAATGGGTGTATTAAATAAAGTGTAGGATTTTACTATTTGTTAAACTGCCAACCTGTCCATCGTCTCCAATAAAACTTAAATTAGTATAAGGTTCAACTATATTGGGAGTACTTAAGTCTGATATCGACATATTCTCTAGAACCTAATCAATTAGGCAACTTTGTCATAGGTCGTGGGGTTTAAGTACACATCAAGGTTTAAGTTTAAGTTAAAGTTTGTGGGAATTGTTTGTAGAAAAAGTTCCCGATTGTCATGAAGGATTTTAATTATTGGAAAACCATTAATCATGGTTGACTAATTAGAAGGCGTCCATTTTGCGCTTTGATCATGTACTCAAATCTAGAAAAAAAAAGCCCAGTGTTTGTAACACCTCACAAAGCGAAGCAATTCTATTCCGTTCAAACCCACTTCTCACTAAAATATTAACTTAAATTCTTCTGAGTGAAAATTTTTGAACAAAATTTCCTATAACAATAAGATTTTGACAAAAATTTCCTATAGAAATAAAATCTGACAAAATTATCCTATAGAAATGAAAAATTTTGGCAAAAAATTTCCTAATAGAAATGAAATTTTGAACAAAATTTACCAAATAAAAATGAAATTTTGACAAAATTTTTCTATATATTTAAATGAAATTTTGACAACATTTCCTAATAGAAATAAAAATTTGACAAAAATTTCCTATAAAAATGAAATTTTGAACAAAATTTTCTATAGAAATGAAATTTGACAAAATTTCTTACATGAAATGAAATTTTGACAAAATTTCCTGTAAGAAAAATGAAATTTCGACACAATTTTCCTATAGAAATGAAATTTTGACAAATTCCCTAATAGAAATGAATTTGAACAAAATTTCCTATAGAAATAAAATTTTGACTAAATTTCCTATAGAAAATGAAATTTTGAACAAACTTTCCTATAGAAATAAAATTCCTGACAAAATTTCCTATAGAGAATGAAATTTTGACAAAAAATTTCCTATAGAAATGAAATTTTAAAGAAAATTTCCTATAGAAGTGAAAATTTTGAACAAAAAATGTCGCTATAGAAATTAATAATTTTGACAAAATTTCCCTAAAGAAATTAAATTTTACAAAATTCCTATAGAAATGAAATTTTGGACAAAATTTTCCTATAGAAATGAAAAATTTTGACAAAATTTCCTATAGAAACGAATAATTGTTGACAAAATTTCCTGTAGAAATGCACTTTAAGACAAAAATTTCCCATAGAAATGAAAATTTTGAACAAAAATTTCGCTAATAGAAATGAAATTTTGACAAAAATTTCGCTATAGAAATGAAATTTTGACAACAAATTTCATAGAAATTGAAATTTTTGACAAAATTTTCCTATAGAAATGAAAATTTTGAGCTAAATTTTCTTATAGAATGAAAATTTTTACAAAAATTTCCTGATATGAGATGAAATTTTGACAAAATTTCTAATACAAATGAAATTTTGAAAAACATTTTATAGAAATAAAATTTTGACAAAATTTCCTATAGAAATAAAATTTTGACCGAATTTCCTATAGAAATGAAATTTTGAAAAAAAATTTATACAAATTAATTTTGACAAAATTTCCTTATAGAAATAAAATTTTGACCAAAATTTCTTAATAGAAAATGAAATTTGACAAAATTTCCTATAGAAAATGAAATTTTGCAGCAAAATTCCCTAATAGAAATGAATTTTTGAACAAAATTCCGCTTATAGAAATGAAATTTTTGACAAAATTTAACTATAGAAATGAAATTTTGAGCAAAATTTCTATAGAAATGCGACTTTTAACAAAATTTCCTATAGAAATTGAAATTTGACAAATTTCCTATAGAAATAAAATTTTTGACAAAAATTTCTCATGAAATGAAATTTTGACAAATTTCCCTATAGAAATAAAATTTTACAAAATTTCTTAAATAGAAATGAAATTTTGACAAAAATTTCCTATAGCAATGAAATTTTGACAAATTCTCCTATAGAAATGAAATTTTTGACAAAAAATTTCCTATAGAAATGAAATTTTTGACAAAATTCCTATAGAAATGAAATTTGACATAAATTTTCTATAGAAATGAAATTTTGACAAATTTGCTATAGAAATAAAATTTTGACAAAATTTCCTATAAAAATAACATTTTGGACAAAATTTGCCATAAAAATATAAATTTTGACAAAATTTTCCCATAGAATAATATTTCTATAGAATAAAATTCTGGACAAAATTTTCCTATAGAAATGAAATGTTTGACAAAAATTTTTATAGAAATGAAATTTTATCAAAAATTCTCGTATAGATAAATGAAAATTTGGACAAACATTTCCTATAGAACATGAAATTCTGACAAAATTTCGTATATAAATGAAATTTTGACAAAATTTTTCTAAAAATGAAATTTTGACAAAAATTTGGCTAATAGAGATAAATTTGACAATTCCTATAAAAATAAAATTTGACAAAATTTCCTATAGAAAATAAAATTTTGACAAAAATTTTCCCATAGAAATGAAATTTTGACAAAATTTCCTATTAGAAATGAAAATTTGACAAAAATTTCCTTAATATAAATGAGAATTTGACAAAATTTCCTATATAAATAAATTTTGAGACAAAATTTTTTATAGAAATGATAATTTTATACAAAATTTCCTATAGAAATGAAATGTTTGGACAAAAAGTTCCTATGGAAAGAACTTTTTCACTAAATTTCCTAATAGAAATATGAAATTTTTTACAAAATTTCCTATAGAGATGAAATTTTGAAAAAATATCCTTAAGAAATAAAATTTTGACAAAAATTTCCTATAGAAATAAATTGACAAAATTTCCTATAGAAATTGAAATTTTGACAAAAATTTTCTATAGTAAATGAAATTTTTGACGAAAATTTCACTATAGAAAATAAAATATTGATAAAATTTCCTGATAAAATGAAATTTTGACAAAAATTCCCTTAGAATTGCAATTTTTAAAAAAAATTTCTTATCAGAATTGATATTTTGACAAAATTTCGCTATAGAACTATGAAATTTTGACAAACATTTCGGTATAGAAATGCACTTTGGACAAATTTAACTATAGATTTGAAAATTTTCCAAAATTTTCCATATAGAAAATTAAATTTTGACAAATTTTCTATAGAAATATAGAAATTTCCTATTAGAAGTGAAGAAAGAAATTTTTGACTAAACTTTCGTATAGAAATGCACTTTTGACAAAAATTACCATTAGATTTAAATTTTTTCCAAAATTTTCCTATAAAAATTAAAAATTTTGAAACAAAATTGTCTTAAGAACTTAGAATTTTGACAAAATTTCCTATAGAAATAAATATTGATAACATTTCCTATATGTAAATGAAATTTGAAATTTAGAAACAGAAACATTCACAAAAATTCCCTATAGAAATGCCAAATTTTTATAAAATTTACTTAGCAGAATTGATAATTTTGACATATAGAAGTGAATGAATGAAATTTTGACAAAATTTCCTATAGACATGAAATTTGAACATGAACTTCGTATAGAAATGCACTTTAACTATAGGTTTGAAAAATTTTTCCAAATTTTGGTTTAGAAAATTAAATTACAAAAACTTTTTCTATAGCAATAAAATTTTAACTGAATTTATTAAAGAAATAAAATTTGATAAAAATTTTAACAAAAATTTTCTATGGAACTGAAAATTTTCTAATAGATACTGAAATTTTCAAGAAAATTCTAGAGAATCTAAAATTTCTATAAACAAAATTTCAGAAAAATTTCTATTAAAACTAAAATTTGTAGAAAATTTTCTATAGAAATAAAAATTTTCTATCGAAATAAAGTTTTCAGAAAAGTTTAATACAGATAATTAAACTTTCCGGAAATATGTGCTATAGAACTAAAATTTCGATAGACATACAATTTTCCATAGAAAGTAAAGGTATCAGAAAATTTTCTATAGAACTAAAATTTCCGAAAATGTTCCTATAAAATTAAAATTTTCCATAAAAATACAATTTTCAGACAATTTTTTGTAGAAATACAATTTGTAGAAAATTTTCTATTGAAATTCAATTTTCAGAAAATTTTCTATATTTTCAGAAAATTTCCTATAGAACTATAATTTTCAGAGAATTTTCTATAGAACTAAAATTTTCTATAGAAATGAAATTTTCAGAAAATTTTCTATAGAAATGAAATTTTTTGAAAATTTCTTATAGAAATGAAATTTTGACAAAATTTCCTACAGAAATGTAATTTTGAAACAGCATTTTAATTAAAAAAATTCATTGAATCAATTAATTTCGTGTTTGAATCGCAAAAAAATATTTTTTTGTGTGTAAGAAGCAAAATATTCTTAAAGCATTATCGTCTCCAAAAATATTAATACCTCCAGGCATTTATTGTAGGTTCAATTAAATATTTAACTTTTAATTTATTTTAAATGGAATCATTTTAACTATAGTCCACTTCTAATCCTACGATTAATAACAACATATGTTGTAGCTGAAATTCATGTCCCCTTAATTACTATATCTGACACAATTGTATTTAAATGGACTTAAAAAAAAAAATAACAAAAATAAAAAAAAGCCTTTTATTCGCAACCAACCCATGTTGCAACGCAAAATACTTAACATATGCTAATATTTATCCGACAAATACAAACATCTTACGTCCATCATTTTCACATTTGTAATCATTACCGTCCCCTGTTATTTTCGTCATCATTTACTGATGATGACATTACTCTCTAAGATCCATAGTATATTGAGTTGGAAATTTTTTCTCTTTGCGCCAATATCTATTACGAAAAGCCAAGTATTTGTTGAAATTTCAATTTTTTCTACTCCATCCTCGCTCTCCACCCCCACCGGTGATTGGTTTCAAATCTATACACGTTTTAAAGATAGAATTGAAAATTTCTATTTATCGCTAATTGATGACAGCATAACACGTCGTCGATAACGTCTCTAGCGTCATCCATGTGTTTTTGCGTTTTCGTTTCTTTTTGTCAGTCAGGTTTCATTGCACTTTGGGTATTTTGTGATACATACCAGCGATATGTTTGCAACAAGGTAAACATCATATAATTCCTACACCATCTGCATAATAATCGATACGGTGGATTCTAAGCGACCAGTACAATACCGTAAATATTGGCATGCATCTACAAATACAATATTGTGAAAATTTTATATATATAGAACATTTTATATTTTTTTTATTTATTTATTATTTAATTTATAATAATTACAAATTACAATAAACTTATTTATACGGGCACTAGCAACTAGAGGCCGATGGCCTCCTTTTGTTTTAATGTTAACTCAATAGAAAATTTTATTTCTATAGAAAAATTTCCGAAAATTTTATTTCTATAGAAAATTTCGAAGAATTTAATTCTATAGAAAATTTTCGGAAAACTTTATTTCTATAGAAAATTAAAAAAAAAATTCTATAGAAAATTTTCGGAAAATTATATTTTTTTCTGAACATTTTGTAAAAATTTTATTTTTATAAAAATTTTTCTGAAAATTTTATTTCTATATTAAATTCTCTCAAAATTTTATTTCCATTAAAATTTTCGAAGAGTTTATTTTCTAGATATAAAACTTCAATAGAAAAATTTCGGAAAATGTTATTTGTATAGAAAATTTTGGAAAATTTTTATTTGTATAAAAAAACTTTTGGAAAATTTTATTTCTATAGAAAATTTTCGGAAAGATTTATTTCTATAGAAAATTTGAAAAACAACATTTTTTCTATAGAAAATTTTCGGAAAATGTATTTCCGTTACAAAATAGTATTTGTATTTTTCTAAAAATTTTATAAACATTTTATTTTTATAAAAAATTTTCTGAAAATTTTATATGTATATAACATTCTTTCAAAATTGTATTTCAATTAAAAATTTTCCGAAGAGTTTATTGCTATACGAAAATTTTCTGAAAAAAGAATTTCTATACAAATAGAAAAATTTCTATTGAAAATTTTATTTCTAAAGAAATTGTCACCCAAAAATTATTTCTATACATCAGAATTTTCGCCACAAATTTATTTCTATATAAACTATTCGCCAAAAATTTCTTTCTATAGACAATTTTCGGAAAGTTTTATTGCTACCACAGCAAAAAAAGCGTCGCCAAAAAAGTAATGAAATGTTTCTTTTTGGATCCGGATGTGGTGCAAAATTGACGCAGAAGCGATGAATTTAACATGGGCTTGTCATAGGACGGAAGTCATCCATTTTCAACAGCCGTTGCACTGAATTTGCATCAACTTCTTTAGGTTGTGATCCGAATTCAATGTTTTAGATGTAAATTAAAAAATTCTGTGTTATTTGTCAAATAAATAATTTTTAATAGATTCTAACGCTTGTCGGAAACGTTTGACCTTAAATTTTTTCAAAAATTAACAATATTTTCAGATTGGATTTAGCATTTTTTTCGACAAAATGTAAATGATTTGTACCATTTTATGAATTCTTACTCAGTTTTTAACATTTTTTTTTTTCATTTTTCAAATTCTTCTTTATTAATTTGATTTTTAAATACAATTCATTTAATGCGATTTTATCACAGTAGATATTACAACAAATGAGGCTCTGGCATTTAAGATACATATTATTAAAGGCAAAAACAGGCTAAAGACCTTTATATAAAATTAAACAAAAGTCAAATATTGTTGAAAATTAACATTTTTAACGTATTTGAAACAAAAAAGGTTAAAATTGCCCATTAAAGGTATGAAAAACCCAAGTTATAAAAAATTGAATTAAAAGAACTTCCTGGGTAGATAAAATAAAGAACATCATTGGGAGTGCATCTTCTGGAAGTTCTTTTAAAGTTGTGCCTTTGGAAGAACTTCCAAATTTTTTTGCTGGGTATAGAAAAAATTTGAAAAAATTTATTTCCATTCAAAATTGTTGAAAATCTATTTCCACAGAAATGTTTCTTGCGCGGAAATTTTCGCACAAATTTATTATTTTTATAAAAGAAAAAATTGGAAAAACATTATTTCAATAGAAGATTTTCGAAGAACTCGATCTCTTTTTTATCAACAAATTTAATTGGAATAAGAAATTTATTTCCATAGAAAATTTTTTTTCTAAAGAAAATTTTCTGAAAATATTATTTCTATAAAAAATTTTCTGAGAATTTTATTTCTATAGAAAATTTTTGAAAAATTTATTTCTGTAGAAATATTTCGTAAAATTTTATTTCTATAGAAAATTTCTGAAAATTTATTTTCATAGAAAATTTTCGAAAGAATTATTTGCATAGAAATGTGTTCGTCAAAATTTTATTTCTATAGAAAATTTTTTATTTTTATAGAGAATTTTTTCAGAATTTAATTTCTATAGAAAATTTTCTGAGAATTTTATTTTTATATTAAATTTTTTTAAAGTTTTTTTTTTTTTTGATACAAAATTTTCTAAGAATTTTATTTGTATAGACATTTTTGTCAAAATTTTACATCTGAAGCAATTTTTGATCAATATTTTTTTATAATATTTTATAATTTCTATAATTTTTTGTTGTTGAGTCCAATGTAAAACACATTAACGTCGCCGCTGCAAATCCAGTTTGGGTATATCTATTATAACGTCTAATATGAGGAAGCTTGTAGTTGATGGTCATTACAGACTTTTTGTTGTTATTGGAAATTTCAAGTCATTAGATTAATTAGAAGCTATTGGACACAATTGATGGAACAACAAATACTTAACTTCTCTAACAAAAACAAAACTACACGTGCATAGATGCCCTACTAAAGTTAGATATGTCAATAAAAATATGAAAAATTATTTACATCTGGCAAGCATTGGCATTTACGTGTATTGTTGATATTAATGAAATAATGTTGTATTATGAATGATTAATTTTCTATACATATAAATATAATTTAAAATTTAGATAATTATTAATATCGATTTATTGAAAATTTTGTAAAAGGTGTTTGCTATTTTGTTCTCTTGCCAATTTTTAAAATGTTCTGTGTCAGTTTTCGCGTCCTTTGGGATTTTTAATAGACATGTTCAGACTTCGAGAACTTTTGATCCCTAATGCGAATAATGAAATTTGTGTAAACACATGTGGAAAAAGCTTTAATCGTGCTTGCTTTAGTAAATCTTTTAGAAAATCGTCTGTGAAATCGTGTTTTGTGATTTATTTGTGCATATCAATTCATGGAAATGTTTTTCAAAAACATGTAAAGACTTAAATCCCGCCAATTTAAAGAAAGGTTTGATGAGTTTCTTCTTATTTAAGAATCTTTTGAAGGTTTTCTAGGGAATAAATTAAAAGATTCTTAAAGAATCAGCTCTTAAATATAATATAACAATTATTATTAATAATTATTAATAAATTATTAGAAATTAGTGTTTTCATAAACGTATTCGAATGGCGAGCCAAATGAAATACATTTGCTAATATTTGTAGAAATGTTTCGTAAAAGGTTCAATAAGTGAGTGTTTAATCTTCACTCATTTGAAAAAAGAGATCGAAAAAGGACCAAAAATAAAATTATATACGCCTAATAAGAAAAAATTGTCGTCTAATTTTCTTTTCATAAAAAAATTTTTGTTAAATTTTAATTTATTAATAAAAATTCATATTAGAAGTGGCACGATTAGATAAGTGAGAGACGAAAAGAGGCAAAGTGGATGCTCCAATAGAATTAATAATTTTATTGGTGAATCATTGGTTCATATAATCACAATCTGCGCCTCTGAAAGAAAATTCAAGAAATAAATCTAGACGAATATTTAGGGAATGATGGAATATAAAATAAAATAAAGGAAACTAAGATCTCAAGCTTAATAAAACTAATTGACATTTATTAAAAGAAAAAGATCGAATAAAACACCAAGAAAAAAATAGGAAAATTTGGTGAAATTTTTTTTCTCTAATTAAAAATTTTGTCAATTTTTTTTTTTACTTTTCTCAAATATTTTATTTCTACAGAAATGTTGTTCAAAATTTTATATCTGTAGAAAATTTTGCCAAAATTTTTATTTCTATACAAAAATTATTGTGTAAAAATTTTATATTTATAGAACAATTTTTGTCAAAAATTTTATTTGCTACAGACAAATTTTGTTCAAAATTTTTTATTATTCATTTATATAATCTATTTTTTGCAAATTTATTTCTAATTTTTCAATATATTTATAGAAAATGTTTAAAAAATTTTAAAATTTGGTCAATAAATTTATTTTCTATAGAAAATTTTAATCAAAAATTTTATTTCTATATAGTTTTTTATTTTAATTTTAAAAAAACAATTGACAACAATTTTCTATAGCAAAAAAGAAAATTGTTCTATATTTATTTTTTTATTTCTATCTAAAATTTGTCAAAGTTTAAGTTTTATAGAAAATTTTGTCCGAACTATCTTTTTACAGAAATTTTGTCAAAATGTTATTTCCGTAGAATATTTTTTTTAAATTAAAACAAAAAAATGTATTATACAAAAATTTTGTTCTGATCTATTCTTTTTTTACAGAAAATTTTGTCAAAATTTTATCTTCCGTAGAATATTTTTTTTAATTAAAACAAAAAATGTATTATAGAAAATTTGTCAAAGATGTTTGTCAATACATTTGTACAAATGGTTATTCTATAGTAAAAATATAGTCAAAATGTCTAATTCTATATAAATGTTGTGAAATGTTCATTTACTTTATAAAATTTTTTGTCCATTATTTCTATAGAAAATTGTCGGTAAAAATTTATGGCTACAAGAAAATTTCTGAAAGTTTATTCCATAAAAAATTTCTGAAAAAGTGTATTTCTATAGAAACTTTTCACAAAATTGTATTTCTATAAAAATTATGAAAATTTATTTTCTTTCGAAAATGTTTTCAAAATTTTATTCCTATAGAAAATTTTCTCAAAATTGTGTTTCTATAAAAAATTTTCTCAAAATTTTATTTTTATAGAAAATAAAAAAATTTATTTCTATAGAAAATTTTCCGAAATTTTTAAATCCATAAATGTTTTCTGGAAAGTTTATTTCTATAGAAAATTTTATTTTTATAAAAAGTCTGAAAATTTATTTTCTATGGAAAATTTTCTGAAATGTTATTTCTATAGAAAATTTTCTGAAAATTTTATTTCTATAGAAAATTTTCTTGGAAAATTTTATTTCTGTAGAAAATTTTCTGAAAGTTTTATTTCTATAGAAAATTTTCTGAAATGTTATTTATATATAAAATTTTCTGAAAATTTTATTTCTATAGAAAATTTTGTCAAAATTTTATTTCTATAGATTTCTTTTTAAATTAAAAAAAAAAAAATAATTGGCAACATTTTCTATAGCAAAAAAATACCAAAATTTCGACATTTATTTTTTTATTTCTATCTAAAATTTTGTAAACATTTTTTTTTTTATAGGAAATTTTTTAGAAATATCTTTTTAAAGAAATGTTTCAAAATTTTATTTTCTGTAGATATTATTTTATTAAAAAAATGTGGTGTTTAAAAATTTTGTCACAAAATGTTTATTCTATAGTAAAATGTTGTTGTCCAAAAAATGGTTCTATTCTATAGTAAATGTTGTGATTTTTATTACCGCTCCACCATAGGATGGGGGTGATATAACTTTTGCATTCCGATTTGTAACACATCGAAATATTGCTCTAAGATCCCCATAAAGTAATATATATTCTGGTCGTGGTGAAATTCTGAGTCGATCTGAGCATGTCCGTCCGTCCGTCCGTCTGTTGAATCACCGCTAACTTCCGAACGAAACCAAGCTATCGACTTGAAACTTGGCAACAAGTAGTTGTTATGATGTAGGTCGGATGGTATTGCAAAATGGCTTATCGGTCCCACTTTTACGTATAGCCGCCCCATATAAACAGACCCCCCAAATGGCTTGCGATTGCTCTAAGAGAAGCATATTTCATTCCCGATTGGCTGAAAATTTGAGTACGCGTGTTAGTAATTGGTCTCTAAACAAGCAATGCCAAATTGGTCCATTATCGGTCTCATAATTTTATATATAGCACCCATATAAATCGTATCCCCAGATTTGTTCCTCCCGGGAGCCTCTTGAAGGGAGGCAAAATTCATCTATGCGGTTGAAAATTTTGGAACATGGTGTTAGATATGTGGTCTCTAACAAACACGCAAGAAATTCGGTCACATATCGGGTCCATAATTTATATTAAAGCCCCCATATATTGAACCGTTCCCAGATTTGAATCTCCGGTGCCTCTTGAGAGGAGCAAAATTCTTCCGGTTGAAATTTGCACCTGGTGTTTATATAAGGCCGCTAAATCAGACGTTTATATATAGCCGCATCCGCAATCACACAAAAAATTGGTCAAATATCGGTTCATGATCATGGTTCCACTCGAGCCAAAATAATTCTACCAGTAGAAGTTTCTACGCAATTCCATGCGTGGAGGGTACATAAGCTTCGCCTGGGCCTGAACTTAACGCCGTAATACTTGTTTTTTTGTTTTATAGCAATTGTGTCAATTATTTCTAGAGAAAATTGTCTAAAAATGTTTATGTCTATAGAAAATTTTTACTGAAAATATTTAATTCCAATAAAAAAAATTCTGAAAAGTTATATTTCTATAGAAAATTGTTCTCAAATTTTATTTCTTATAAAAAAATTTATGCTACCATTTATTTTTTTGAGACAATGTTCTTCAGTGAAATTTTCCTATTCACTATATGAAATTTTCTGCTAAATTAAATTTCTATATAGAAAATCTGTCTCAAAATAATTGGTATTATAAGAGAAACATGATATCTGAAAATTTTATTTCTATAGAAAATTTTTCCCGAAATTTTTAAATCCATAAAATGTTTTCTAGAGAGTTTATTTCTATAGAAATTTACGAGAAATTTTAATTTTACAGAAAGAGTAATGCCGCGAAAATTTATTTTCTATGGAAAATTTTCTGATTTTATTTCCTTAAAGAAAATTTTCTAAAATAATTTTATTTTCCATAGAAAAATGTTCTATAAACAATAGTGATTTTCTGATTATTAATTTTAGAATTTTTTTCCAAAATTTAAAAATTTATTGAGATTTTTTCTAAGAATTGAAATTACGTTGATTTGCGACGTGGCAATGTACATGCCCTTGCACTAACAAAGGGATCGCAATGAGCCCAAAATTTCCGGGCGTGAATCCTAAACGTCTTCTGGGGGGACGCCACGTATCATCTGTAGCGTAACTCCGTTGCTAAGATGCGGTGTTGATTCCGCAACGGACAGGACTCTCACCAAAAGTATAACGGCAAGTGGATTATCCCATCTAGAGTTTATTCGGTACATGTACGGTTCGGCAGCAAATTATAGTGATAGACACTACGTGTTTCTGGAGAAAAGGATGCCTTCTATTACCTATACATGAAAGTTATTTATAAAAATTTTATTTTCTATAAAGAAGTTGTCCGAAAATTTATTTTCTCTAGAAAATTTTCTGAAATGTTATTTCTATAGAAAATTTTATTAAAATTTTATTTCTATAGAAAATTTTCTGAAAATATTACTTCTATAGAAAATTTTATTTCTATAGAAAATTTTCTAAAAATTTTATTTCTATAGAAAATTTTTTTAAAAATATTATTTCTATAGAAAATTTTCTGAAAATTTTATTTCTATAGAAAATTTTATTTCCATAGAAAATTTTCTGAAAATTTTATTTCTATAGAAAATTTTCTAAAAATTTTATTTCCATAGAAAATTTTCTGAAAATGTTATTTCTATAAAAATTTTTCTGAGTTTTTTTTTATAGAGAATTTTATGTCTATAGAATACTTTCTCAAAAATGTATCTATAGAATATTTTCTCAAAATTGTATTTCTATAGAATTTGTATTCTATAGAAAATTAATTTAAAATTTTATTTTAAAGAAATATTTAACATGCGTTTTCTATATTAGGGTTTTAAATTCTAAAATTTATGCCTTCATAGATAAATAATTTAATTCGTATGCCAATTATTTACTAAATCTTAATCTCTCTCTATCTTTTGCTCCTTTCCAGATGTAACGCCAAGATTATCCAAATATGAAAACAAAAATGGATTAATTCACATTTAATAAAAACAGCATGCTCGCCAGTCAACGACTTATTTCTAGACTTAAGAGATGGCCATCGGCTGTTGGCCTTGCTCAGTGTTCTCACCAATTCACAGTTGGTAAGTTGTAAGATAAATTAAATGCCGAAAATAATATGAAATTCTTAAAGTATCCTTTAAACGAAAAAGAAAAAAATCATGGCAAGAAATTTAATTTAAAATTCTGGTTAATAATGTTGAAATAAAGGTTAAAAATCATTTCATTTCTTGTCAATAAAATCGATCCTGTGATGAAACAAACGAAACGAGAATAACCACAAGCCAAACCATACAACCAGACAATTATAGGCTCTATCAGTTCTATAGACTGTGGTATATCAGTAGATCTGTGGGTGGGTGTGGAAGTTGGCAAATATGAAAAATTCTTGTTATGTGGGAGCTATTTGAGGGCAAACTGAATATTGTTTTAAAATGGGATTGGGAATTTGATGAAATTTCTCATACGTTTGATAGAATTCAATCAGATTTTTTTTGCCATACCTTTTATTGTGAAGGTATGACATGTGTAGGACGTGCTAACATATAGGGATGCCAAAGGTTGTGATAATCTAATAGGCTCCTGGTTGTCAGTAAAATCTGAGATCAAGGGTCCATCGATTTTATGCATTAGATGAATAGGACATAGAAGCTTATGGCTAAAGCGGCAGTATGTTTGGTCGGGCCTAATATTTAACATCATCACCATGGATCAAATCCCAGCAAAAACTTGGTAAGTAGTTGAGGCAAACAACTACTTCCCAAGAGAAATTAAGCTATATCGCCAGCATTACCATGTGACTGGGAATAATAACTTACGATCACAGCACGGTTTCGCTTACCATACATCAGATTTTCATGAGTACTACCACGTAGCAAATACTTATTTCTTTTCGTAAATCAATTCGATTGTTCACATCTCGTCCCCGCTAACAATTTAGCTTTTGGTAATCCTGCAGAGAAGTAGTTTCTCCATAGGACATTCTCGCTCTTCAACTAACTAACATAACTAATAACTAACATATTTATGGACTACCGTAAATAGGAAGTCCTTAAATAGATATCTAATTTTAGATGAATTGAGCTATATATCAAAACATGGATCGATAGAGTCCATCTTCGAACTTGCCCAGTTTGCAGAAAAAAACCGAATGATAGCTCCATTATTGAAAGTTTTATGTTCATGGTCTGCGGTCGAAATTTTTCTCTACCCACGGCATAATTTTGACAAAATTTTCTATAGAAATAAAATTTTGACAACATTTTCTATAGAAATAAAATTTTGACAAAATAGAAATAAAATTTGTATAGAAATAAAATGTTGACAACATTTTCCATAGAAATAAAATTTTCTATAGGAATAAAATTTTCAGAAAATTTTTCATAGAAATAAATTTTTTAGAAAATTTTCCCTAGCAAACAAATTTTGACATAATTTTTTATTGAAGTAAAATTTGGCAAAATTGTCTATAGAAATAAAATTTTGACAAAATAGAAATAAAATTTGGCGAAATTTTCCATAGAAATAAAATTTTCAGAAAATTGTCTATAGAAAATAATTTTCAGAAAAATTTCCATAGAAATAAAATTTTCAGAAAATTTTCCACAGAAATAAAATTTTCAGAAAATTTTCCATAGCTAACAAATTTTGACATAATTTTTTATAGAAATAAATTTTGACAAAATTTTCTATAGAAATAAAATTTTGACAAAATATTCTATAGAAATAAAATTTTGACAAAATTTTCTATAGAAATAAAATTTTGACAAAATAGTCTATAAAATAAAATTTTAACAATATTTTCTATAGAAATGAAATTTTGACAAAGTTTTCTATAGAAATGAAATTTTGACAAAATTTTCTACAGAAATAAAATTTTGAAATGCAATTTCTACCAAATTTTCGAAAATTTTTGTGGCCATTGTGCGTTAAAAATGAAGCGATGTACATCGTTTTTAAAATTGTGAAAATTGTGAAAATTGGGTTTTCCCGCCAAATAACATATATCAAAAAGCTTTTGTAAGCCTTGAATCGATAAAATTAACTGTCACTGGAATTAATCTATTAGCTGTCAAACGAGAGGGTTAGAAATGATAACAACCTGAAGTTGGTTGCAACGTATATCAGCCACATTGGACATGCTACATACTGGGCGAATAATGTTCCTTCCTATTATAAGGAATTGTATCTTACCTAGACTACCCTACTGATGATTTTTTCCATGTGTGTCACTAACATAAAACCATCTCTGTCTCTTCTCTCTTCCTCATCTCTCTTTAGTACACATGTTTGTTTTTTTTTTTTATTTTTTGTTCTTTGCATATTCTCATCCTATCACTACTGGTTGAATATTTACGATTGACATTGAATTTCTTTCAGTTGCCAAAACTCAAATTGAAATTCATGCCTCTACAATAGCCCTGGTGATGGTAACAAAATTTTGTTCTCTTCTTGACCTGGTGATGATAACAAATTTTTGTTTTCTTCTTCTTTGACCTTATCTGTATGTGACATTTTGAGTGATTCAGTTTCTACCTCGATTCATTTTTCATATGAAATATGACAAAAAAGCTGAACTACTGACATAAATTTTCTGTGTTCTTCCTATCATTGGGTTTAATCTCTTTCGAAGGGGGTAAGTAATACTGAGTGGAAACAAGCACTCGACACCTATGTCATAAATGATGGATCTTTAAAGCAAGTAGAGATTGCGGAAAATTCATTACTCTCAAATATATCTACTTTTATAGCGTTAGAAAAATTGCAGGTCTACTTGCAGATGACGGAGATGAAGGGTAAAAAAAGAGATTTTTTTAAGGATTCCATGCAACTCCACACCTGGGATGTGCTCAGTAGGAGACTACCTACGCTACGTAAGATGTGGGTTGGCGTAGTTAGGAAATTCAGTGGAGGTCAATTTCTGCGAAATTTGAAGATGATTGGGTTCAAAGGAGTCGTAGGGGAATATTTCTGAAAACTATGTCAGAATGGGATCTATATCCTAAGGTAAATTAACTAGCAATAGTTCTTGCCTGACCTGATCGAATTTTAAAACAAGGTAGTAATATGGGATGAGCTTTAAAGGAAAAAACTCAGAAACTTCTAAAGAATTGACAAAATTTTCAGACACATTTCTATAGAAATAAAATTTTCAGAAAATATTCTATAGAAATAAACATTTATATAGAAATAAATTTTTCAGAAAATTTTCTATAGAAATGAAACTTTCAGAAAAAAGTTTTCAATAAAAATAAAATATATAGAACATTTTATATAGAAATAACATTTTCTAAAAATTTTCTATGGAAATAAAACTTTCAGAAAACAATTTTGTATAGAAATTTTTAGAAAGTTTTCTATAGAAATAAAATTTTGACAAAATTTTCTATAGAAAAAAAATTTTGTCAAAATGATCTATAGAACTAAAATTTTGACAAAATTTTCTATAGAAATACAATTTTGACAAAATTTTTTATAGAAATAAAATTTTGACAAAATTTTCTATAGAAATAAAATTTTGACAAAATTTCCTAAAGAAATAAAATGTTGACAAAATTTTCTATAGAAATAAAATTTGGACAACATTTTCTATAGAAATAATATTTTGACAAAATTTGTTTAAGAAATAAAAGTTTGACATTTTTTTAGACATAAAATTTTACAAAACAAGGCTTTTTGGTTTGCTAGTTTTTTGGTAAAATTTTCTTCAAAATTTGGTAGATTTTTTTTGACCCGAGTGGAAAACGTGTTCAGGAGCCGACCCTTGACCACAACATATCAGTTTTGTCTTCATAGATATAGAGTAGCAAATCTTTCCCCATTTGGTGTTACTTACCTGGTATTTAAATTCTCCAATTTCGAAAGTTTTGACAAAGTTTTCTATAGAAATAAAACTTTCAGAAAACAATTTTGTATAGAAATAAAATTTTCTAAAGAAATAAAATGTTGACAAAATTTTCTATAGAAATAAAATTTGGACAATATTTTCTATAGAAATAAAATTTTGACAAATTTTCTATAGAAATAGGATTTTCAGAAAATATTCTATAGAAACAAGATTTTCAGAAAATATTCTATAGAAATAAGATTTTCAGAAAATTTTCTGTAGAAATAAAATTTGCAGAAAATTTTCGATAGAAAGAAAATTTTGACAAAATTTTCTATAGAAATAAATGTTCACAAAATTTCCTATAAAAATAATAGTTTAAGTCAATTTTCTGAAGAAATTAAATTTTCATAAAATTTGCTAAAGAAATAAAATTTTCAGAAAATTTTCTATAGAAATAAAATATTGACAAAATTTTCCGAAACTTTTCTATAGAAATAAAATTTTCAGAAAATATTCTATAGAAATAAAATTTTCAGAAAACATTTTATAGAAATAAAATTTTCAGAAAATGATCTATTGAAATAAAATTTTCAGAAAATTTTCTGTAGAAATAAAATTGTCAGAAAATTTTCCATAGAAAGGAATTTTGACAAAATTTTCAGCGC
>PGFW01026862.1:6194-16235 GCA_003123925.1 Haematobia irritans
CATTGGCCATGGACGTCATAGTGAGTAGGATGAATTTCAATTTTTTTTTATATATTCAAATCTCCTTTAAGAAGATTTAGCCAAATCAGTACATTGCAATTATCGAGCTTGACAGAATCTCGTAATTGGCATTTTGATTTAAGCAGAATATTGAGAGCCGAACACGTACAATTGCCCTGTCTAGCAGTCTGGGCGTACATGGGGTCGCCAAAACGCGAAACACTGATATAATAACTCTAAATAATTCATTCAAGCAGACCTTTCTCAAAGGTTTTATAGCGTCAATTCTGAAGATTTTATTTTTTTAATTAAAAATTGGGGCCATAACATTTAATTTTCTACTGTCTTATTGATTATCGTTTGAGCAAAGGAATCTTTTTCTGCATATGCGCCCATATTAAACTGATTTTTTCTTTTACTTATGGTGGAAAATTATGCCTAACCGCGATTGCGAAGTTATGATTCAATTGATGCACACACACTGAAATTATTCAGCAAAATATTTTTCTATAGAAAATATATGTCATATATTTTTTTAAGTTTATTTTCTTAGAAAATTTTGTCAAAATTTTATTTCTATAGAAAATTTTGTCAAAATTTTTATTTCTATAGAAATTTGTCAAAATTTTATTTCTATCAAGAAAATTTTTGTCAAAAATTTTATAATTCTATCAGTAAATTTAATCGAAAGTTTTCTATTTCTATGGACAAATTTTTCGTCAAAATTTTTATGTTTATAAAACAATGTTCTCATGAATTTCATTTCTATAGAAATGTTTACTCAAAATTTTATTTTCATTATTAGCAAAATTTTGTCAAATTTATTTATAGGAAGAATTTTTGCCAAAATTTTATTTTTCTATAGAAACAAGTGCTTGCCAAAATTTTATTCTATAGAAAATTTTAACAAAATTTTATTTTCTATTAAAAAAATGTTGTCAAATTTTATTTCTATTTTAGCAAAATTTTGTCAAAAGGTCATATAGAAAATTTGTATTTCATATAGCAAAATTTCGTCAAAATTTTATTTCTATAGAAAATATTCAGTCAAAATTTTTATTTTTATAAAAAAAATGTTCTCAGGGAATTTCATTTTCTTATAGGAAAAGTCTTCTTCAAAATTTTTATTGTTCTATAGAAAATTTTATCAAAACTTTTATTTTCTACCAGGGTCAAATTTTTGCCTAAAATTTTATTAATCTATAGGACAAAGATTTTGTCAAAAATTTTATTTCTATAGCACAGATTTTTATCAAAAATTTTATTTCTATAGAACATTTTGTCAAAATTTTATTTCTATAGAAATTTTTGTCAAAATTTTATTTCTATAGAAAATTTTATCAAAATTTTATTTCTATAGAAAATTTTGTCAAAATTTTATTTCTATAGAAAATTTTGTCAAAAATTTTATTTCTATAGAAAATTCTGTTGAAATTTTATTTCTATAGAAAATTTTGTCAAAATTTTATATCTATAGAAAATTTTGTCAAAATTTTGTCAAAATTTTGTTTCAATAGAAAATTTTGTCAAAATTTTATTTCTATAGAAAATTTTGTCAAAATTTTATTTCTATAGAAAATTTTGTCAAAATTTGTTTCTATAGAAAATTTTGTCAAAATTTTATTTCTATAGAAAATTTTGTCAAAAAATTTATTTTCTATAGAAAATTCTTTGAAATTTTATTTCTATAGAAAATTTTGTCAAAATTTTATTTCTATAGAAAATTTTGTCAAAATTTTATTTCTATAGAAAATTTTGTCAAAATTTGATTTCAATAGAAAATTTTGTCAAAATTTTATTTCTATAGAAAATTTTATCAAAATGTTGTTAAAAATTTTATTTTCTATAGAAAATTTTATCAAATTTTTTTTTCTAAAAAAATTTGTAATTCGATTTCTATAGAAAATTTTAATCAAAATTTATTTCTAATAAGAAAATGTAATGTAATCTATAGAAAATTTTCAATTTGTTTCTATAATTTAATGATTATACGAAAATTTTATCAATAAATTTTATTTCTATTGAAAAATTTTGTCAAAATTTAATTTATCATTATATTGTAAAAATTCTTGTCAAAAAATTTTAGTTTCTATAAAAGTTCAGAAGTGAAAATTTCCATAGATCTTTCAAAATTTTATTTCTCAGTACAAAATTGTTGTAAATTTTATTTTCATAAAAAAAATTTTGTAAAAATTCGTATTTCTATAGAAAATTTTAGTCAAACCTTTTCTATAGACTTTATGTTAAAATTTTATTTCTTAGAAAACTTTTTGTCAAATATTTTATTATCAAAAGAAAAATTTTCGTCAAAAATTTATTTCTATAGAAAAATTTTTTGTCAAATTTTGATTTCTATAGGAAAAATTCGTCAAAATTTTATTTCTATAGACAATTTGCCAAAATTTTAATTTCCTAGTAGTACAATTTTGGGCAAAATTTTATTTCTACTAGACAATTTGGCAAAATTGTTATTTCTATACGGACATTTGGCAAAAAATTTTATGTTTGTAAAAAAATTTCGAGTCAAAAATTTTATCTATAGAGAAATTTTGTCAGTAAATTTGTATTTCTATAGAAAATTTTGTCATCATTTGATATCTATAGAAAATTTTGTCAAAAATTTTATTTCTATAGAAAAATTTTCAAATTGTATTTCTATACTGAAAAATTTTGTCAAAATTTTATTTCTAGTAGAAAATGTTGTCGAACATTTATATCATAGAAAATTTGTCAAAATTTTATATCTATAGAAAATTTTGTCAAATTTTATTTCTACAAGGAAAATTTTGTCAAAAATTTTATTCTATAGAAAAATTTGTCCAAAATTTATTTGAAGAAAATTTTGTCAAAATTTTATTTCTTAGAAAAAATTTTGTCAACATTTTTTTTATAGAATTTGTCAAAATTTATTTTCTATAGAAAGATTTGTCAAAATTTTATTTTCTATAGAAAATTTGTCAAAATTTTATTCCTATAGAAAATTTTGCAAAATTTTATTTTATAGAGAAATTTGTCAAATTTTATTTCTATAGAAAATTTTGCAAAATTTTATTTACAGATAAATTTTGTCAAAAATTTTATTTCTATAGAAAATTTCCAAAATTTATTTTGATAGAAAATTTTGTCAACCATTTATTTCGTAGAAAAATTTGTCACATTTATTTCTGTAGAAAAAATTTGTCAACATTTTTTATTTCTATAGAATTTTTTTCAAAATTTTATTTCTATAGAATTTTTCAAAATTTTATTTCTATAGAAATTTGTCAAAATTTTTTATTGTTCTATAAGAAAATTGTCAAATTTTAATTCTATAAATTTTGCAAAATTTTATTTCTATAGAAAAACTTTGTCAAAAATTTTATTTCTTTAGAAATATTTTGGTCAAATTTATTCTATAGAAAATTTGTCAAAATTTTATTTCTAATAAAAAATTTTGTCAAAATTTTATTTCTATAGAAAAATGGCCAAAATTTATTTCTATAAGAAAATTTTGTCAAAAATGTTATTTCTATGAAATTTTGTCAAAAATTTTATTTCTATAGAAAAATTGTCAAAATTTAATATCTGTAGAAATTTTTATAAATTTTGTCTGTGAAATTTTTATTTTTTTTCTATAGAAATTTTGTCAAATATTATTTTATGGAAAATTTTGTCAAAATTCTTATTTCGTATATATATTTTAAAAAAAAAAATGTTTATAGAAAAAGATTGATTTCTTATCTTCTTTGTGTTTATTTAGAAAATGTTTCAAACAAAAGTTTATAGTAAATTTGTGTTACCCTCTTATGTTAGAAAAGCATTTGTACCCCTAGGTTGGAATTGCATTATATCTTCAATGAACCGTAGTGGCTCTAGTGAAGGACAGTCTCACTGAAAAAATGTCCATCAATTTATCTTTGCTTTTGTGATGTTAGGAGTAGATTACGAGCATTCACTTAAATATGAATTTTCTTACTTTAAGGACAAACCCCTCAATGGAAAGTTGGTAACTTGTGGTTATACAGTAAAAAATCTCTTATCGTATTTTAGAAAAAAATAAATCTTTGTGTCCATAGAACAATATTTCTTTCTGTGCAGACACGTCTAGACCCTGTTATGGGGGTGGTAATGGTATATATCATACCAAACTTATGTTTTGATAGCAACCAGCCAGAAGCTGACACAGAGGCAACTAAGATTGAATATTTCAAGATAAACCCTGGTCGACTATGATGGGTATTTGCAATATAGTACCCATTAAATGGAAGGTCTCTTAGAGAAATCTATTATGCGAAGCCAGTAACAATCAAAAACAAATCATACCCAGCGCAAAATTTACAAAAAAACTCCAACAACTAAATTAGTTGTGCGTCTATTAATAATTAACCCTTATGAATACCATCAAAGATTTGCTTTAGTCTGGACCAAGGGGCTATGCGGAGAGTACGTTATGTTATGGCAAAAAGAACCATAAAAGATGTAAATTATTCAAGGTATTCAAAGGAGTCTATGCATTAGCTAATCAATGAATTGAGAATTAGAGGTCAAACAAAAAAAATATATATATACTATGTAGGTACCCTTAAATACAAGGAATCGAGCATTATTCAATGTGACAGAATAGATGAATCTCAAGGCATATCCAGTTATGCTACAAAAATTCAATGTGTTACATCTTTTCATGATTTTGTATAATGAAACAACACACACATTTTAATCGGACGTAAAATTGTGCCTGGACCTCACATCAAAATCTATTGAGTAATACACACAGATCAAGAACTTATGAAGTGATTGCATATTATCAGCAAGATGATGATTTCATTGCTAATTAGAAATAATTCATGGCCTTTGCAAAATTCTTGAGATTGTATTGTGGATTCTAAAACACAGAAAAAAAATATTACAACAACAAACGACATCAAACTATTAAGTATGTAAATTATATTTTTTTAATTGGATCTTGGGTTTGATTAAAAAATTTCTCTACTCTGGTATTATATTTAAGTATGCTAACTGATTTTATTTTCTTTTTCTTGAGATAATCATAACTCGCTTAGACTTCACAACCGAAACGCGGACCAGAAACAGAACAACCAGTAGAAAGTAACACAGATTCTGACAGAATTGATCCATGTCACTCTGGTTATCGGCCCAAACTAAAATTTTACAAGAATATCGTTTTGTATTGGCCAGGCTTAGTTATTTGAATAATTTATTCGTCAAAGAAGTCAACCGTAATAGTTGATTGTAGGCATGACAAATGCGTGAGGTTAAAACAAACTGTGAAACATGCTGAAATGGTTCTTTGGGAGCGTATGTCGTATGTCGAAAGGAACGAAATCTAACACATGCAAAAAATATTGGACATATAAAAGCAGATTAAATTAAAGGATGCAATGTATCATAACTATTAATAGTGAAATACCTTCTTTAAAATAAAGAATATAGAAAATTATTGTCACATTTTATTTCTATAGAAAATTTTGTCAAAATTTTATTTCTATAGTAAATTTTGAACGAAATCTTTATTATCTATGGAAAATTTCGTCCAAATTTATGTTATAAAAAATGTTATCAGAATTTAATTTTCTATAAGAAATGTTTCTCAAATTTTATTTCTATAGAAATTTGTCAAAATTTATTTTTTATAGAAAATTTGCCAAATTTTAATTTCTATAGAAAATGTTGCCAAATTTATTTCTATAGAAAATTATTAACAAAATTTTATTTTCTATAAAAAATGTTGTCAAATTTTTTTTATAGAATATTTTGTCAAAGTCTATAGAAATTTTATTTCTATTAGAATAATTTTGTCAAAATTTATTTCTATAGAAAATTTACGTCAAATTTATTTTTAATAAAAAAAATTCTCAGAAATTTCATTTCTATAAAAGTTTTCAATTTTATTTCTATAGAATTTATCAAAATTTTTTTCTACAGGAAATTTTGCTAAATTTTATTTTATAAAGTTTTGTCAAATTTTTTCTATACAATTTTATCAAATTTTTATTTCTATAGAACTTTTGTAAATTTTATTTCTATAGAATTTTGTCAAAATTTATTTCTATAGAAATTTATCAAAATTTCTATTTCTATAAGAAATTTTTGGTCAAAATTTTATTTCTATAGAAAATTTTGTCAAAATAAAAAAAAATTGGAATTGGTTTAACAAGAATGAATATAAATTGCCTTTATAATAAATTAGAATCATACAAAATGACCTGATAACCATGGAGAATTTAATAAATATGGGCTATTTGCGGCATTTAGACATCAATTACATTATTGTACACACTATTTAGGTGCTTAATGATTTGTATATCCCACACCAATGAAGTCAGGTAGAGAGGCAATTAGTTAGGTGATCCTCATATAATGTGAGTTTATATAATTTTCATAAAACCCTAATATGCCTACCAAGATATACGCTTTTTTGGTCAAATTTTAATTTCTAGTGAGAAAACTTTGTTTCAAAAAATTTTATTTCTATAGAAAATTTTGTCCAAAATTTTATTTCTATTAGAAAATTTGTCCAAAATTTTATTTTCTATAGTAAAACTTTGTCAAAATTTTTATTTCTATAGAAATTTTTTTTGTCAAAAATTTATTTCTTATAGAAAATTTTGCTCAAATGTTATTTCTATAGAAAATTTTGTCAAAATTTTATTTCATATTAGAAAACTTTGTCAAATTTTATTTCTATAGAAAATTTTGTCAAAATTTATTTCTATAGAAAATTTTGTTCAAAATTTTATTTCTATAGAAAAACTTTTGCAAATTTTATTTCAATAGGAATAATTTTGTTGGAAAATTTATATTATCTATAGCCAAATTTTGTTCCAAAATTTTTATTTCTCCCTAGCAAATTTTGTCAAAAATTTTATTTCTCTTAGAAAATTTTGTCAAAATATTTATTTCTATAGAAAATTTTTGTCAAAATTTATTTCTATAGAAAATTTGTCAAAATTTTATTTCTATAGAAATAATTTTTGTCAAAATTTATTCTATAGAAAATTTCGTCAAATTTTTATTTCTAAAGTAAATTTGGTCAAAATTTTATTTCAATAGAAAATTTTGTGAAAATTTTATTTCTATAGCAAATGTTGTCAAAATTTTATTTCTATAGAAAATTTTGTCAAATAATTTATTTTCCATAGAAAATTTTGTCAAAAATGTTATTTTTATGGAAAGTTTTTGTCACAAAATTTTATTTCTGTAGAAATTTTGTCAAAAATTATTTATTTCTATAGAAAAATTTCTGTCAAAATTTTATTTCTATAGAAATTTTTGTCAAAAATTTTATTTCTATAAAAATTTTGTCTAAAATTTCTATGTTCTATTAGAAAATTTTGTTCAAAATTTTATCTTCTATGGAAAGTTTTTGTCAACATTTTCTATAGAATAAAATTTTCTATAGAAAGAAAAATTTTATCTCTATATTCAAGGAGGGACAATAGATCTGAATTACCGATTTCTATTTCAAATGACAGTTGTCCGCTTCAAAAAATTTTGCCTATAGAAATGGGAATTTTCACAAACTGGAAATTTGTTTTAGAACTAATCTCTTATAGAAATGAAATTTTTCAGAAAATTTCGTATAGAAATAAAAGTTTTCAGACAATTTCCCCATAGGAATGAAATTTTCAGAAAATTTCCTATAAAAATTAAATTATCAGAAAATTTCCTATAAATATTAAATTTTCAGGAAACTTTCTATAAAAATTAAATTTTCAGAAAATTTTCTACAGAAATGCAATTTTCTATGGGTTAGGTTAGCGTATAGTTTGGCAGCCCGATATTTCAGGCTCACTTTAAACATATTCAGTCATCTATCGATACCAAAGTGTGTAAACTTCCCAAGCAAAAAAAGTATTTGCTTTAGTCTGGACCAAGGCTATGCGTAGAAGTACGTATATGCTTTGGCAAAAAGTCAACCATAAATGATGTAAATTATCCAAGGTATTCAAAGGTAGTTAGCATTAGCTTCACATGAATTATGAATTGGAGGTGAACAAAAAAAATATATATATATATGTGACCCTTAAATACAATGGAATCGAAGCATATTTCAATGTGACAGGAATAGATGACATCTTCAAGGTCATATCCAGTTATGCTAAGGAATTCAGAAAAGGTTAATTTTTTCCTAGTTTTTATAATGAACACTACACACACATTTTAATCGGAAGTAAAATTTGTGCTGGACATCACACAAAATCTATTGATGTATAACCACAGATACAAGAGACAACTTATGAAAGATGATTTGCATATTATCACAAAGATGATTGATTTCATTTCTAATTAGAAATAAGTTCATTGCCTTTGCAAATTCTTGAGATTGTATGTGGATTCTACACAGAAAAAAAATATTACCAAACAAAAAACGATCAAACTAATTAATTGTACAAATTAATTTTTTTAATTGGCTTTGGTTTGATTAAAAAATATTTTTTATTCTGTGTATTATATGTAAGTATTGCTTAACTGATTTTTTATTCTTTTTTCTTGAGATAATCATAACTGCGCTTAGACTTCAAACGAAACGCGACCAGAAACAGGAAACACCAGTAGAAAGTAACACAGGATGGCTGACATGAATTGATTCCATGTTCACTCTGGTATATCGACAAACTAGAATTGACAAGAATTTGTTTTATTGCCAGCTTATTATATTTTGGAAATTTATTCGTCAAGCAATTCAACCGTAATAGTGTGATTGTAGCATTGACAAATGCCGTGGAGGTTGTAAAAACAAAACTGTAACAACATCTGAAATGGTTCTGGGAGAGTACGTTCGAATGCGAAATATAAAAGCAGAATTAAATTAAAGGACTGCAATTTATATAATATTAAGTAGAAATTTCTTTAAAATAAAGAAACATTGTTATTAAAATAAATTTTATAATCTTTACTTTAAAAGTTTTTTTTTAAATTAAATTTAGGACAAGGATTTGAGAAATTTTCATTTCTCCGTATATCTTGACGTAATGAAAGTTTTCCTTAAAGTAAAGAAAAACACTAATTTTTCATCTGATAGGTGGCTGGTAATACAACAAAGTAATACACTTTTTTCCTTCTTTTTTAATTTTATTGTTCAAAAAATGTCAGGCCTTCAAATTTTAGGCCTTCAAATGGCCGACAAAGCCACCACATGTAGCACGAAAGTGCCTCTGTGGTATTCGGGTCCATTTTCTGGCGAAGCGCCTAGTATTTTTTAGTACCAACCTTAAACTCTCCAAAATCCAGGACAAATTGTAATCCAAGAGATCGCGGTTGCCACTCGACCAAAAATAATCTACAAAATTTGAAGAAATTTTACCAAAAACCTACCAAAAAAAAAAATATTTTGCAGTTTTTGATTTCTATAGAAAATTTTGTCAAAATTGTATTTCTGTAGACAATTTTGTCAAAATTGTTTTCTATAGAAAATTGTGTCAATTTTTTTTTTCTATAAAATTTTGTCAAAATTTTTTTCTATAAAATTTTGTAAACTTTTTTTTTCTATAAAATTCTGTCAAAATTGTATTCCTTGAACAATATGTCAAAATTCTATCCTAGCCAAAAATTTTTCAACATTTTATTCCTACACACAAAACAATTTCACGAAAATTTTTCCAATTAAATTTTTTAATTGAGTTTAAAAAATATTCAATTAAAAATTTAATTGATTTCAACATTTTTTTTTTTTTTTTGAATAAATAATCAATCACAAACTAATAGTATCAATTAATTTTTTAATTGGATCAATTAACCTTTTAATTGACCTTCAATTAATTTTTTAATTGATACTATCATTTCTGTGATTGAAGACATTTCAATTAAAAATTAATTGGATCAATTAATTTCGTGATTGAATCAGAATTTTGTTTTTTTTTGTGTGTAGAGAAATATTTGTCAACATTTTATTCCTAAAGAAAATTTTGTCAAAATTGTATTCCTATAGAAAATTTTACCAAAATTTTATTCATATAGAAAATTTGTCAAAATTTTTCTCTAAACAAAATTTTGTCAAAATTTTATTCCTATAGAGAAATTTTGTCAAAATTGTAATTCCTT
>PGFW01026863.1:1028-12961 GCA_003123925.1 Haematobia irritans
AACACCCCCTAAAAAAAAATGTTTCAAAAAAAAACAAAGGCATTCGTTCGATTTTCTAAGGTGACAAGGGATGTATCCCGACGGTTTATTCCCGAACTTTCCATTACGCATCGAATTTCCAAAACTAATCCGTTGAAACAGAAAATTATTGTAAAAAAAAGAAAGGGTATTTTGTTTTTTTGGAGTGATGAACGCAAAAAAGAAAAAAAGATTCAATTCGATGAAGCTTTAAAGGAAAAAAAACTTTACAACGGCATTAGTACTAAAATTAAAAAGTAATACGGACTACGCAAGAATAACGGTACTACGCAAGCCTAAGTGCTTATGAGCAAAGCTTGTCAGGACCCTACACACAAAAAAAATTTCTGATTCATATCCACCGAGAATTAATTGATCAATTTAATTTTAATTGAAATGTCTTCAATACAGAAATTATAGTATCAATAAATAATTAATTAAGGTCAATTAAAAATTTAATGATCGCGAATTAAAAAATTAATTTATACTATTAATTTTTGTGATTGATTTTGTTTCAATTAAAATTTGTGATTCAATTAAATTTTTAATGTAATATTTTTTAAAACTCAATTAAAATTTATTGGAAAATTTTTCGTGAATTTTTTTTGCTGTAGCGCGATGGTCCTAAATTACAGGCCTTTATTTTCACCTTATTGAACATAGAAAGTCGTCTTAATGTCTTACCTGATACTTTGTCACGATTATTGACGAGAAGTTTGCCATAGGCAATAATAAAATTTTGCCGCCAATTGACTTAAACTCAGAGGCATCGTGGACACTATTGTATACTCAGCCCTGACATATGAAAAAGCTCAATTACCCGATTTCTATAGTGTGTAGGAAAGTACATGTTTGAGTGATGAGATAATGAACCTCCAATAGATGGAAACTCTTTAGTTCCACACTTTCAATATCCCGCACATTAGAAAAGAATCATGAGCAGCTACATGTATATGGTGCTTGTTGTGCTGGCTACACATCGCACTGATTTAAATTAACATTTTGATATTTTTTCTAGTATCAATCAATTAAGAAGTGATCTATTATGTATGATCTTTCTTATAAATATCATTTGGAGCTTATTCGACTGTCCTATTAGAATCAGATATAGTGACTTTTAAGAGAGATAAGATTATTATGTTAGTACTTTGGTGAATATCGTGATCCTTCGTCCCTTGAATGTTCTCTCCACTTGGTGTGGATGTCTCTTTCATTTTGATTGTTAATCGATGTATGCAAGTCTCGTCTCTATTGTGTCTCTCTGAATTTTATTAGTTTATTAAGATACGATATGACTATATTAGATTCCCGTTAAATTTTTAATATTTTCTTAGACCTATGGTGTACCAGCTTGTATGTTTAAAGTCTAACAAATAGCATTAATATATTCGCATTACAGATTTAGTGGTGCACTTAATTTATTAATTTAAATTTTTATAGGTCCAACCTAACTGAAAACATGGACCAGGAAAAGAAAACGCAAAAATATCTCAGAATTAAAATCATTAACGCCTGATTCTTGTCTAAATGTTATGCGGATTTTGACTGGAACTTTAATAGTTTTATTTTATCGTGATTAAGATCAATTCCGTTTTTTGAGATATTGAATTGCCATAGAAGCGCTCGAGCAGAGGTTATAAATGTATAACATATAGCAGGAACCCACCTTATGAGACACAAATATGAGCTTATAACAATATGGAACGAATAATGAAAACGGACAACTTAAGAAAATAAAACATATAATAAATGCCATCTACACCAGCTCTGAGATTTAAGATATCAAATACAATCAAATGGGAATAATATTGTTTATTTTATTTTTCCTTTCTATGCATCTCTCAATCCTAATAACGGATTAGTTGTATTTTATATAATTATAAATTCCTGTATATAACATTTCAATTAAGTCAACAGACTTTCTTTAGAACTCCATAGTTGATTGACAAATATTACGCTGTAATAACATTATAAGAAGACCATTCAGCCAACTAACCAAAATACATCATCTAATGAGAATTAAACGTGAGACTAAAAAAAAGATATAATATTAATAATACCAAATTGGATAATACCGATCGAGTAAATAAATATTATATATTAAAATTTGAATAGATATCAAATGAAATTATGTTTTCTAGATTGACACACAATAAAAATGTTTCAATCTTCATCACTTCACTGCTTTTAAGTTTAAATACACATCACATATTCAATTTGGATAAATATAAGTATTTAAAAAATAGAAATGTTAACGCACATCAATTTCCAACTTTATTGTCCGTCTGCTGAATAATAACATATAAATTGCTAGTAATTGGGGATGATCATTTCTTAGTGACCCAAATAAAATATTAAGTTGGAATCTAACTTATTAATCGTTGTCCAGATTTCTTCTGGTTATATGTTATTTAGACTATAACATGATCTCTTACGCCTATATTTATAATAAGACCAATAAATGTAAAACAGCTATCTTTGGCTTGCTTCGTAAAAAAATATTCGTATATTTGCCTAATGTGACGTATTTCACTCATTTATATTGGTTTTAGTGGCCTTTTAATTTTTCATCTCTTTACCGACTACATTAATATCTTATGTCTTTTGGCGGTGTCTCACTCGACATAATCATAATAATATCCTCTTTATATAATTTTAAGTGAGCAGAGCGCGATTTTGTGGGCTCGAAAACCAGTTCGAACACCAATACTGACGAATCATAGTATAACTACTCAATAACTGTTCTTTTGAACAAACATCCGTCTTTCTAATATGCGTGATAAGGGTCCCTTCAGTCACTACCGCTCCCCTCACGCTATTATTATTAAAAATAAACCACCCCCCTAAATCAAACACACGCGATTTACTATAATTAGTAACTCATGAGAGTATTGAATACAATGTTTATTTCTCTCATCCATCGACTCATAGAAATTATACCGAGATTTATCAAATTATGATGCTTATAAAAAAAAATCGTCTTATATTTAGAAAAATCAACAAGATTAGACAAGAAATTTGCTCAACAGATAAACTAAAATTTGTTCAAACACTGTTATTTTAGAGTAACTAAAATATATTAGACACAATAAATTATACGAGCTTACCGCAAAGTAAGAAATAAAGTGTTTGCACTTAAAATTTTCGCAATAGGAAGCCTAACATTACTTCGAAAAACACATCTTTTATCACACAAAAAATCATAATAGATAATACTAATCCCAACACACGTAAGAAAATTAATACCAAAATATATAAAATAACCATACAATTTATATGGAAATTTACGAGGCTAACAAAAAGAAATAAGTTGAACTCCATTTTATATAATTACGTCAATAATCGAGTAATATAACAAGAAAAGTCCTAATAAAATGTATAAATGAATCTGAATATAAAAAAATCTAGCACAAATATAATATTCATATTGTTCATCCTTGCCTTAAGATATAAAAACATTAAATATATTTTAGAAGGAGCAAACGAAACACATCAAACATAATTATAACATTTTTTAAAAGGAAAATTAAAATTTTATTCCTCTAAAAAAGAAACTGAATGAATATTCAATAACTAAAAAAACATCAAAAAATAATAAATAATATTATACAGATGTAGATTTCTCAATTCTGTAAAAGATATAAGTTCATATTTCTACAAATACAAGCAACCTATAAAACATTATTGTAATTATTAGAAAAACAAATAAGGAAAAATTAAACACCACTGCCGTCTGGTAAAATAAAAGAATTCTACGCCATATACGGATGTCTTTTTATATTTTCATGTGGCACACAGTAGAAGAAATGCCTACTTTTAATACATACTATTAAATGCCAGACAAACTCTCCTGCTAATATTGATTACTTATAGACATACAAGATTTAGGCCAAATCTCAATAAAATGAAAATAAAAGAAGATGGATGCATCACCTGTACATGTCTGCTAATTAAAAAATTCATGCATATGGAGTATTTTGTCATATCAAACTAAATATGTTCTTTCTTTCACTGCTTTATATTTGGAAATAATTTTAAGAAGAGCGAGTGGAATATACGACACATATGAGAAACCTTTTTATTAAGGAGAGGAAAATTTCGAAAAATAGTTTTTTTCATAAAACTATGGAAAAATAAATAAAACAAAGTTAAAAACGGTCTCTAAATAGAGAAAAATATGACAAGCCAAATCATATTAATAACAAAATTAATCGACATTGTTTGCGAAATGGTAAAAAGAATACTAAACAAGATATATACGCCGTAAGTTCAGCAGGCCGAAGCATTCTGGTACCCGTCCACCATGCATTGCGCAGAACCTTCTACTGTAAGACTGCATCCAAAATCGAATATACTGGGTTGCGCGTAACACTTGCGATTGGCAAAGTTATCTTTAAAACCTTCCATAACAACCTCTTCTAAATTGCAAGGTATTCCATACGTTAGTATATATTAAACTAAAAGGCCAGATTACATAATTTAATTAAGTTTGACAATTTTGTTATAGAATAAAATTTTGATAAAAGTTGTTCCATATAGAAATAAACATGTTGACAAATTTTCAACAGAATTAAAATTTTGACAACATTTGCTCATAATATTAAAATTTGACAACAGTTTTCTTAGAAATAAACTTTGCCAAAATTTTCTAATAGAACATAAATTGACAAAATTTTACTATAGGAATAACATTTTGAAAAAATTTTCGTATAAGAATAAAACCCATGAGGCAACCATGATTATGAACAATGGACCAATTTCTGGCTGTGATTGGGCGATCGCTATAATATTACTATAGACCTGAATATGACCAATTTCGCAGGTTATTTACGGCGACATACACACACACGTTGCAAATTATCAACGGACGTGAATTTTGCTGGCTCCAAAGAGACTCCGGAAAATCTGGAGAACGGTTTATATGGGGGTATAATAATTCATGACCAAATGGACCAATTTGTATGTCGGTTGTATAGAGACAATACTAACACCACGTTCCAAATTTCACCGGATCGGGAATAATTGCTCCTCCAAGGCTCGGAGGACAAATTTGGGGATACGCTTTATGATTGGGGGCTTATTATTAATTACTGAACCAAGATATGTGACCAATTTTGCTTTATGGTTGGTAGAGACCATAAATACTAATCACCAACGTCACAAATTTCAACCGGAAATTGGATGACTTTTGCCTCCTCCAAGAGGCCTCCGCAAGCCAATTCTGGGATAGGTTTAACAATATTAGGGGCTATATATTATTATGGATCGATAGGACCAATTTTGCAATGGTCATTTAGGAGACCAATACGTACCCACCGTACCAAATTTCAACCGGATCGGATGAATTTTGCTCCTTCCATTGAGAGAGAGAGCTTCGGCCGGATGGTATCCATAGTTCTCTTGGTCGAGAATTTTCTCGCATTAAAATATGGTAAGTCGGTGTCTGACGTAGTGGCGACCAATATAATCGTAACTTATGGAAGAGACTGATATTTGTATCGCAAACTATTTTTCGAATTAGGTCTTTGTGCTGTAGTATATCTTTGTTAATTTTCTTGAATTCATTCTGCACTAGTTTTTCAAAATTTCATAATGCACGAGCTCGGTAGCGAGAACGTAAGTATGACCTCTACCGCACATGTTCGAGAGAGGCTGCACGTAGAGTGGCTCACGCAAACATCTGAGAAACGGGACATCTTGAGAACGTCTGTGATTATTAACAAATTGGTTGAATTTCTTTGTACAAAGTAAGTTTGATACTGCATTTCTAGCTAGATTATTCGTATCATTGACCACTACCCGTTTTTCATGAATTGTCTCATGGTTTGGCTATTGGTGTTGTTACTATGTAGGTCTTGATGTCTGTTATATAAGTATACTTGGTCACCACACGTGTAGCTCAATTATTTCGGGGTATTATGTTTCGTTGTAATAAGAGTGGTGTCGTTGCGGGAGGGCGCGCAGCAGTCAGGTATCGAGGATCCTGACCCGGTATTATTTTCTTGAATAACTTATACTATGAGAGGATTTGAGTTGGTGCCGTAAAAAGTTTATATATTAAATTGGATCGATTGTGAACAACCAAATTATAAGATGCTCTATTAAGTTGTTAAGAGGCACTCCAACATGCAAACAACTTATTATCTCATAGAACTCTATGACCCGTACCAATATCTCCTTCTAGTCTTGGAATCTAGGCGAGATTGAATGGGGATGTCATGAACTGGTGAGCTAAGACGCCGCCATAGTCATAACTCAGTGTGTGTAAGGTGCGTCTTGGAGAAGGATTTTCTTTTGATGGTTAGGGTTCTTTTACGTTATTGGATATTGAGAGCCTATGTTAGCCAATTTTTTTGATGATTTGCGTTGCAAGTTCTTGTTAGTTTCGGCAGACGATTTCACATTTCACTATATTCTATCGAACTCTTTCCAGCAGTTACCCTAATTTTTCCAACCGGAGCATAAGCCCTCGGTTTAGCGGCGCCTATTATCGCAATTTTTTGCAGCCTCCAATATGCGTGTACTCTCTGATGGACAAATCCTTGGGTGTATTCTACTTATTTTGATTTTATGTGCGCGGCGTTAAGGTATATAATGTCACATATGTAATACTTCAGAGCGTGGTGTACCACAGGTAATAGGATGGAACCAATGTTAATTGATGCCGAACTGGATTGTTAGAGGGCGCAGTTGCATATCATCTCTAAACTATATTCGACGATATGTATCAATAGTGTGGAAGATCGCTTGAGTACGCGCTGCTGTAGACTCCTACCAAACGTAGGCTTTTCGCGGTATCCATATGCTGGAGATTGCGGTGTGACATTTGGTGTTCACCATAATATTACTAGGGGCACAAAACAACGACATGTTAGCAGAGCATAAATAAATGGTTATCGAGGCTTATCGTGTGAGTACACCATGCAACTCTATATTCGCGGAAGAATCCCAAATGTTGTTTTTCCAAATATGCGCTTCTTCTTACTCTGCTCCCTCACCCGTTGGCTCCTACAGCTATGCATCCGTCACTCAATATTACAGGAAATAGTAGAAAGGACATGATGAGAATATAATGTGTATAAAGGACAATGCGCTTTTATGGCCTTAGATGAAATGTTTGCTTCACTGTTGGTAGGCTCCGGTCAGCCAAAAAACGAGTACTCGTTTTTTCAGCTGCAGGGAAAACGGAGACTTTTTCAGCGCTTTCCACTGTCTTTAGGTAGGGCTTTAATATATAATTATGATCGATCATGGACATATTTTTTCAATTGTTACAATTATAGAGAGAAGCTCCACAATATTACTGACTCATAATAGTCTCTGCCATTAATCTTCATACCGGATCAGGTACACCAATGACAATGTGTCTGGCATCCTACAATTGAGGACGACGCGCAAGATTCAAAATTTTTGGTTATCGGTTGGTTCTAATTTTGCATTTGAGATGAGAGAGCCAAAAGTTCAATGTAACAAACTAAATACTATGTTCAACTTCGCACTCGCGAGCCCCAGACAAATTTTAACGACACAATATTTCGTCCTTCGCTGGTTTTTTTTATGTATGTCTTTCTGAAGATACTATCAGACCAAAACAGTACAAAAAATTATACAACCGTGATTTTCGAGAAAATAAGGATAAACCATTTGCTTCCTCTAATATGCGCTCCGCTAATCACTTATTCTAATACTAGAAGTAGTGGTGTTTCAGAGAAGATACTATTTGGTTTGTGTTGAGTCTCTATTTTGCTGTACGTTAAGATATAAGGAATACCAATAATAAGCGCGTCTCATTTGCAATTTACCAAGTGCTTGGGACGTTATAACACTACATCAAATAACTAATCAACTCATAATGCCAAGTTTCCAATCATTACGGCTATAATGGATTTCGTATAGCATATATTGCTCGTCTCGTTCCCTTGTAAAAGGCAAAAGGATTAATGAGTTAACCGAGATAGCAGTGCTTTTACAAATAAGCGAGACACAACGGGCCCTACCAATGCTCCACCTACGATCGACATCATTTCTCCACCCTATCTATTCCGACGAGAACTTCTCATCCTCATAGTATACTGATATGGTCTTGTGTTTAGAGAGCAATATTTCGAACTTCTGTCTCCTGTTGTACAAACAGAATTTGAGTCAGAAACTCAGTCTCTAACTCATCTAGGTTTATACCTCCCCTATTGGGTGGGGAGTAAGTTCACAGTTGGTTGTTTTAATTAGTACAAGATGCCTGGATGTTAATAGTCAACGATTAGCATTTCTATTCCTCGCTGTTTCGTCGCTCAGATTATGAGATTATCTATTATAAGTTGATATGAGAGTTATCGCACATTGAGTAATGGTGGGGGCCTCTGTGCTTATGAGATATTTTAGAACAGTGTGTGTGTCTGTGTTAGTTATACTGTTGCAACTGTGAATGGTAATGAAAATGTAAAACTAAACTGATTATGATGAATTGTTAATATATGTGTTGTTGTTATTAATTAATACGTTGTATGGTATCCTTTGTAAAAAAAGGATGGTAAAATAAACTTACGAGTCCTTGGACCTTTTTTTCATTTTGCAATAGCGTTTACATTTCAAGAATGTTTCATTTCCTTTTTTTGATAAATATATTATATATTTTATTCATATATTTATACAGTGTTAGTTTCATCTACCAATTCCTTTACAAGATAAGCCTATATGATTTATTGAGTTGCTATTAGTATATATTATATAAATTAAGAGGTATGAGAATGTTTTGTTGTAATATATAGACACTCAAACTCCTATAGCCTTATTTTGAAAGGAATTGGAGAAAGAAACTAACCATGTAAAAATATATGAATAAAAATAAAATAGTATACAAAAAAAGGAAATGAAACTTCTTGAAAATGAAACGCTATTAGCAAATGAAAAAAAGGGCCAAGACTCGTAGATTTATTTCCTCTTTTTTACCAAAGGACTACACATACATATATAAAACAAACACACATATATAAAATCACATAATCAAGTTGCTTTACATTTTTCATTACCATTCACATTGTCAACAGTCATCAACTACACAGCACACACACTGTTCTAAAGAATACCTGGAACACAGAAGGCCCCACCATTCTCTGTGCGTATACTCATAACGGAAATGAGTACTAATTGGCCGAACGAAACAACGAGGAAATGAAAATGCTAAGATCGTTGACTAATTAACATCCAGGCATCTTGTGATAATTAAAACAACACTGTGAACTTTACTCTCACCACCCATAGAGAGTGAGAACCAGAGTGAGGGAGAGTTTCACTAATTAGTCGAGAAAGAGTAATTAACACATTATCACTGAGAGAATGTTGTCTTGCCGAATGAATGTGGGAGTGGGTGGGTGGATGGGTGGCNTCTCCTTAATAAAAATGTTTCTCATATGTGTCGTATATCACTCGCTCTTCTTAAAATTATTTCCAAATATAAAGCAGGAAGAAAAGACATATTTATTGGATAGACAAAAATCCATATGCATAATTTTTATTACAGACAGACAAGTGCTTCTTCTTTTTTTCATTTTATAAATTTGCTAAATTTTTTTTCCAAATAACATATAAAGCGGCAATAAAAGATTGAGCATTTATTGGGCAGAAAAAAAAAACATCCATATGCATATTTTTATTACCGATATTACGAAGCGGACAAAGTTTGGTGTTTTAATTTTCTTTTTTTTCAAATTTTTCAAAATTGTGTTTTGTTTATGACTAAATATTTTGTTTTTCAAATTGAGAAAACCATTTTTTTAATTATATTTGTTTTTTTTGTTTGGAAATTTTCCGTTCTTATTAAATAAAATTTTATTTCCTTTTAAAAAACGTTAATAATTGATGTTTTTTTTGATGTGTTTCGTTTGCTTTTCTAAAATTATTATTTTATTTTATACTAAGCAGGAAAAGAAAAGTTGAATATTTTTTTGGGTAGAAACCAATCCATATAACATAATTTTGTTTTATTACCGACGGGTTAAAATGGAGTTTCAATTAATTCTTTTTAGCCCACTTACCAAAAATATGTTTTGGTTTATCTTTATTTATTCCTTATTGTTGGTTTTAAATTTCTATGAAAATTTTTTCCAAAATGTTATTCCTATAAATTTTTTGTCAAACTTAAATTTCTTAAGAAAATTTTGGCAATTTTTTGTTTTCCTTAAAAAAAAAGTTGTCCAAATTATTTTAAATTTCTGTTTGGAAAATTTTGTCAAAATTTTATTTTCTATATGAGAACCTTTTATTCAAAAATTTTATTTTCTATAAAAAAATTTTTATCCAACCCTTTAAAATTCTTTAATATATATTAATCGGCCCTTTCTTTTTTATTTTTTTTAATTATACTACGTTAATGGACTACCTTTTTTGCCAAATTTTAAGAAGACGGTGTTTTAGGAATTTTTAAGAATAACTTTATCTCATATGTGTCGTTTTTATCACCTTTTCGCTTTTCTCCTTAAAATTATTTTCCCAATATAAAGCAGGAAAAGAAAAAAGAACATAATTTTTTATTGGATAAGTAAAAATCCCAATATTGCATAATTTTTTATTACAGACCAAGACAATGCTTCTTTTCCTTTTTTTTCTTTTTTTATAAATTTGCAAAAAAAATTTTTTCTTTCCAAAATAACAATATTAAAGGCGGGCAATAAAAGATTTTTGAAACATTTTATTGGGCCCCAACAAAAAAAACATCCATATGCAAATATTTTTAAATTAAGCGAAACGGACAAGGTGGGTGTTTTTATTTTTTTCTTTTTTTTTTTTTTTCAATTATCCAAAAAAAATTGTTGGATGTTTTTTTTACTAAAGCAGGGAAGAAAAAGAATTGAACATTATTGGGCAAGAAACCATTTCCCCAATATTAACATATTTTTTATTAGACGGTTAAATGGAGTTTTCAATATTTCTTTTTTTAGCACCATTTTCCAAATTTTTTTGGTTTATTTATTTATTTTAAAGCGGGTAATGTGAAAATAAGATTGAAAGTTCCTTATGATAATTAAGTAAGGAATTTTTTATTAAAAAAACTATCGTTATAATGGGTTAAAAAAAAAAAAACAATATTTTTTACTGATTTTTTTTTTTATTCTCATTGGGAGCATTTTTAATTTTTTTCTTAAAGTTTGTTTTTTTAATTTTTCTTTTCCTTTTTTTAAAATTTGTTCTCATATGTTTATTCTTAATTTTTTTTTTCTCTCCCTCCTTCCTATCTAACAATCAAATTTCAAAAACGGAAATTTTTTTCACATAAATAACACATCTTTTTTTTCTAGAGGTATTTTTTCGTTATGCTTTTCTTTTTTTTTTTAGTTTAACTAAAAAATATTAATTTTAAATCCAACTTTTTCCCTGTAATAAAATGTGCAATGTGGTCTCAGCTGTAAATATTTGTCATATTAAATTTTACGGGCAAATTTTCCCTTCGTTTAAAAACCAATAAAAAACAAACAAAAAACAAACGCTAACAACCTTAAAACCAAACCAAATTGAAAGGCTTATCCACATGGAGAAATCTTCCAAAGAAGGAACACAGGAAAATAAACATATTCCAATATTTCAAAGGACTTGTATAGAAACCGTCAAACAAAACAAACTAATTTCTCATAACAACCTCTTTAAAGTTTTTGATATATATAGACACTCAAAACTCTATAGCCTTATTTTTGAAAGGAATTGGAGAATGAAACTAACCATGTAAATATATGAATAAAAAATATAATAGTATACAAAAAAAGGAAATGAAACTTTTCTTGTTGAAATGAAAAAACGCTATTAAGCAAATGAAAAAAAAGGGCCAAGAAATTTCCGTAGTTTTATTTCCTCTTTTTTAACAAAGGCTTACACAAATACAGTATTAAAACAAACACACATATAATAACAATCACAATAATCAAGTT
>PGFW01026872.1:804-13061 GCA_003123925.1 Haematobia irritans
AAAAAAAATGTTTCAATACTGTATGTGAAAAAACTTGGTTTTCTTTTTTTTTGTAAAAATATGCTAACGATGCCACATGTGTATGAAATTTCGCAGCGGGAAATGGGAAGCGAACGTGGAATCGGGAATGATGTGCAAGTGCTGTTCGGGTAGCTATACAGGCCCTGGGCTGGATCGTGTTATTTCAAGATAACTGGATTGGATTGGAGACCAAGCTGCCTCTCGCTTCTATTCGTATAGCTTCTAGAGGTGGTGGTCGCGATGCCATAATTATACTTCATACTAAGTACAATCAGCTTCAAAAGAAGAGCCTCAAAAAGGCCTGGACAGGAAGATAAAAGTAAGGGGAAATTAAATATTTTGAAGGCCAAGGTTGCTATGACTGAACTTTGCCCTCATACCTGTTTACGTTAGAATATTAATTTGACTTACTTTTCCTATACGTTTATCTTATTTTTTGGTGATTTTAATATTTACGTCACAGTGTGTTTTTTATTTTTCTGCTCCGTCGGGGATTTGACCGGGGTCCTCGTTACTTGTAGTCCTAACACTCATCCACGTGGCCCTACGAACTTTAGTGTGATGGGGCGCCAAAAGGTAACTTGAAGCTACACGTGGAGGTCATTCCGCGTTCCCTCCGTTGGAAAGATGAACGTATAATGGTCCCGGGATCTTATTATGTTACATGAGAATGTCTTAATAGACAGGACAGAAGATTAGGAGTAACTAGACATAACAAATTAATAGCTTGGCCCAACAAAGAATGAGTTGGGATTTCATTGTGGGTTCGAACAAGATTCTACGATAGGCCAAAGTTTAGATTTTTGTATTCATTAATCTTTATTAATTAATTATTTTAGAAAAGAATTATGTTTATTTATTTAAGCAGCACTATAATAAGTAAATAGACCGTGTAATTCAGCAGGCCGAGTCTTATGGACGATCCACATGGTATTACGATGAAAGTTCTAACTAAGACCTGAGTATCTTTAAACCTCTTAAACATTGCTCTAATTTACATGGAGGTAGATGAAATAATACGTAAATGTAAGAAAGTCTTGACATTAGGCCAATATTTAATATTCGAAATAATTGAGTCAAAATCGAGTTGTTAAGTTCGTTTTGAGAAAAATAAATATTATCTTTGGACAAAATACATAATAAATATATTTTTTAACATTAATTATATTTAATTTTGGAATAAACATGAATTTTTATCCTAGTTGTCAAAAACACTTTCTTGAGCATACTGTATATAGCGTAATCAGTTTTTGATCGGGTTATAAAATTTTTCCCAATTTCGAATTGGATCGTATGAAAATATCCCTGCCAGAAGCGCAAGGAATCAAATATGGAATTGCTTAGGCCGATAGCCCGCTCTAGTTGCTAGTGCCCGTTATAAATAAGTTATTGTAACAATAATTGTATAATTATAATAAATTAAAATAATAAATAAATAATGGAAATTGCTTTACTGGGAGCTACATATACTTTTTGAGCCGATATGGGCACTTTTGCATCGTTGTTAGAGGCCAGTTACTAACACAACGTATCAACATTTCAACTGGATCGAATAAAAATTTTTCACCTCCCAGAAAGCCAGGAAGTAAAATCGGGATCTGCTTTGGAACTAATTTTGCCATGTTGTTATAATGGCCAGTATCAAAATTTCACCGGATTGATTAACATTGTCTCCTCCACAATGAGACAATCGTGGCTACAGGACGCTAAATGTGGTCGGATATAGCTCAATTTTGCAATACCATCCGACCATACATAAATGGGTAGCTACTTGTACTAAGTATCGCCGATTCGTCGCACAGTGGGGTTTTTGCACGCCCCAACTCGGTATTAATGTCAAGGGAACAAAACGTTTGCTCTAGTCAAATAGTATATCTCTGTCAATTTTCAAAGCGAGCGTGTCAGGCTATTATAAATAGCGCCGATATTATCGTCCGGATTTGAGTTTATATCACATATTACTCAGCATTTTTTTAAATGTTTGAACAACAATTTTTTCTTTTGAGTGGTCAGAGCACTTTTTCTATGTTTAGTTCAAACTGATCGGAAGTTTATATAAGCCTCCCCATATGTACAGTGTGGTTTAATATGGTAATGACAAAAAGTGCTATACTGTTTTAATTTTTTTTTTTAATTTTTTTAGGGAGAACAACTATACGTAACCAGTAGAAGATAAAACTGCACATATCAAAAAAAAAAATTGAAAAAAAAGTTCATAATCTAAAATTAATCTATTTTATTAAAGTTTAGTAAACACGATTTGTCTGAAATGTTCTAATCAAAGTTATAGGACCCTTTAAAGTAAGCCAATTTCACTTAATTATAAGAGAAAAATAAAATGATTTAAAGTGAATAATCTTTTATACTTGATTTGACCTTGTATTAAAGAAGATAAAAAGTAATTCAAAATAGGCTAATTTTATTTGGGAGCAATTTTGCGATTTTTGTTAATAAATTTATTTGAAAATAAGAAAATATTTGTATGTGCATTAAAATGTATTTTACAATTTTTGATTTTTATTCGATAATTTATTTATATTATATGCTGTTATACCTGTGTGATATAGTGCGCAAAACGTGAACGAAATTTCAAATTAAATGAGCGCTTATCCTAGCTTTAAATTACAGAGCTAGATCTAGAAGCTAGTTAGCTTCCAAAACAAGTGACTTTATTATTAAAAAATACAATATCTCCAGATTCAATAACGAAATCTAAGGAAAGGTCAAAAGATTTGAAAGTCAAATAAATTTTTCCTGTGTGTAATGCTCACTCACAACAACATTTGCAAAATCTGTATAATCAACAACAACAACTAATATAGAAGAAAATAGAAATATCAGCGATCAAAACAACACGTATAAAGTAACACAAATGAAAATCATGTGGGGTAATATTGATTACAACTAGACTATATGTAAACCTTAAATCCAAAAATACTCAAATTTTAAGACATCGCAGAAACGCTGTTTCGAAATAACAAAACTTCACTTTCTACTGCTTTTTCTTGTTCATATAGTGGGGGTATAAAGATATATTCTATTTTACAATACACTGGAAGGTCGGGGAGGGATACAATTTCCAAAATTGCTGGCCAAATGGATGAGAATTAGCGCATTACATGCTCTAAGAACTAAAATGCAAGAGACATATATCTAAATATCATTGCGGAAATACACAGCAATTTCTAAGTTTTGAATGCAAATTCGGTCTAAATACGCGTGTCCTGTCTAAAGAATGTTGATATAACAAATGTTTACTGTTTGATGATTATAGTAAAAATGAAATTTTCCGTTCTTCTATAAACACAATGTGGGTCCTTCTTTTTACTAATTCCAAAAGAGGCACAGAATAATGTGTTTTCGGTGGCATTTTTAAGAAAGGAAGTCGGCAAGGCATTTAGCATGCATGATGAAGAAGGCATATGGGAAGGTTGTGTAAGGGTATCCAAAAATGCATGGGTTAAGACAGTTGATTTTTTGCAAGGTACTCGCCTCGCAATTTTTCCCGCTGGGTTGGTCTGTAAATTACATTTGAAGTTAAGTAATGTGAAATTAAGAGTTTGAAGAGGAAATTATGGTTCAACGATAAAATCAAAAAAAAAAAACTTGATATCAAACAAGCCCGCAAAGTCGAGATCTAATTTAATAAAAAATACCACTCTCCAACATTCTATTTAATTTGGAAACGAAATGAAAGATATTAGTCGTGATTTGTATCACAAAAGTATTATTATAGTAGATTTTGATCAACACTAGAAGTTCTGAGTTGATAAGCCTGCAAGAAAAGCCATCAGCTTTTAATTTTTTTTTTTCAGAAACATTAGACAAACTTTTATATACATAATTAAATTTTTATATTAACCCTTTTCACTACAGAATGAAATAGACCTACATATTAAAACTTTAATTTTTCATATATAGAGATATAACTAACAGCATGTAAACACAAAATTGTCATGTTTGAGAACCTACCTCAATTACTCTCAAGAGCTTGTATGAGCTCTTCTGAAACTTGAATTCTTGATTGTGACTAACTCCTTAACGAAATTATATGCAATATTTAAGGCCAAAAATGATCTTTCAAACAGTGTAAGAAAAATACAAAAAGAAACCGTTAAAGTATCCAGCTTAATCGAGTTTTTCTGTATAAATGTTCCATTTACTACGATACATTGCACGTAGCAAAATTGTCTGAAATTTATGTATTTTTGTTGTATTGTTAAGAAGTTAATCAAAATGCTATTTTAGCGCTCACCAATGATGTAAAATTATGTAAATAAGCTTATTTAGACTGAAACCTCTATTTTAAAATAACGTCGGAAGATTAAGTCGAACTAAGTGGGCCAAATAGAATTTGGTGTCTTTTTCGAATGTCATATCTATGGTTGGACATCGGTAGTGAAGGTTAATAAAGGGTAATTAGTGTATAATCTGTGAATTGAACTGGAAATTAGATAGCCGCCTAGAAAATTTGGCATATATAAGTATGGAATAAATGATTCTGAAAAAAAATATATTATTCAAATTCCTTATTCTAACTCAAAAACTAAAGTAGTTTTACGAAGATATAGCGACGTCTTTTGACGTATGGTAAACCTACGTCGTAAAATGTTGTGTTCGAAAATACCTTAAAGTTTACGCATGGACCATATCATGGATGATTGACAAATTTTTTCTTCGATTAACTTCTAGCGATCCATGTGGTAATTTTGCGAAAATGACAAGTTGTTTGGGCCAGACGTTTATTTCAAAGAAAAATGTTGTCAAAATTTTATTTCTATAAAACAAATTTGTCAAAATGTTATTTCTTTAGAAATATTGTCAAAATGTTTAGTTTTATACAAAAGTTTGTCCACATTTTATTTCCATTAGAATCTTTCCAAAATGTTTTATTTCTATAGAAAATTCTCATAATTTATTTCTGTAGAAAAGTTTTCTCAAAATTGTATTTCTATTAGAAAAATTTGATAATAAATGTTTATTTTTATATGAGAAATTTTGCCCGAACTTTTATTCTATAGAAATTTCCGCAAAATTTATTTCTATATAGAAAATTTCTCAAAAATTTATTTCTATTCTAATTCTAATTTTGACAAAAATTTTATCTCTATATGAATAATTTAGCTGCAAAAATTTATTTCTACACGAAAATTTAATCAAAACTCTATTTCTGATAGAATATTTTGTACATTTTATTTCTATATGAAGCATTTTCTTCAAATTTTATTTGGTGTTAGGGAAAATTTTCTCCAAAATTCTTATTTCTATAGAAATTTTTTTTTCAACTTTTATTCTATAAAATTTTCTCAAAATTGGTATTTCTATTCTAATTCTAATTTTGCTCAAAATTTTATTTCTATTCTAATTCTAATTTTGTCAAAATTTTACTTTCTATAAAAATTTTAATCAGAAACTTTATTTCTACCAGAAACATTTAGTCCAAATTTATTTCTATTAGAATATTTTTACAAATTTTATTTTCTATAGAAACATTTCTCAAATTTTATTTCTATAAGAAATTTTCTTCAAGAATTTTAATTTCTATAGAAAATTTTTATGTCTATAGAAAATGTTCTCAAAATTTTATTTCATATAGAACTTTTTTTACAAATTTTATTTCTATATGAACATTTCTCAATTTTATTTCTATAGAAAATTTTCTCAATAATTTTATTCTCTATAGAAAATTTTATCTCAAAATGTTTTTCTATAGAAAATTTTTTACCAACTTTATTTCTATGAAAATTTTCCCAAAAAATTTTTATTTCTTTAGAAACTTTTCTCAAAAATTTTTTTCTATTCTAATTCTCATTTTGTCAAAATTTATTTCTATAGAACATTTTCTCAAAATTTTTATTTCTATAGAAAATTTTCTCAAAATTTATTTCTATAGAAAATCTTATCAAAATCTATTTCTATAGAAAATTTTGTCCAACTTTTATTTCTATAGAAAATTTTCTCAAAAATGTATTTCTATTCTAATTCTATTTTGGTCAATTTTATTTATATGAAAATTTTATCAACACTTTATTTCTACAACAAAATTAGTCAAATTTATTTCTGTTAGAAATCTTATCAAAACTTTTTTCTACAGAAAATTATTGTCAAATTTATTTCTAATAGAATATTTTGTCCAAATTATTATTTCTATTGAGCATTTCTCAAAATTTTATTTCTATAGAAAATTTTTCTAAATTTATTTCTATAGGAAAATTTTTGAAATTTTACATTTCTATAGAAATTTCTCAAAAATTTAAAGGTTCGTTAGAAAATTTTCTCAAAATTTATTTCTAGAAGAATTTTCTCCAACTTTTTATTTCTATAGAAAATTTCTCGCGAACTTTATTTCTATAAAAATTTTCCAAAATTTTTTCTAATTCTAAAGTTCTTAATTTGTCAAATTTTATTATAACTTATAAACATTTATCAAATTATATAAATTTATCAAAAACTTATTTCTATAGAAATTTTCAAAATTTATTCTATAGAATTTGTTGTACAAATTTTATGTGCTATAAGAACATTTTCTCAAAATTTTATGATCTATAGAATATTTGCTCAATAATTGTTTATTCTAATTCTAATTTTTGTCAAAATTTTATTTCTATAGAAAGTTTTTATCAAAACTTTATTTCTACAGAAAATTAAGTCAACACTTTTATTTCCTATAGATATTTTGTACAAATTTATTTCTATAGAACAATTTGCTCAAAATTGTATTTCTATTAGAAAATTGTCTAAAATTTTATTTCTATAGAAAATTTTCTCAAAAATTTATTTCTTCTAAAAGTTGTCAAAATTTAATTTCCATAGAAAATTAATAAATGTTATTATTATAGAAAAATTATCCGAAATATTATTTCTATGGAAAATTTTATCAACATTTTATTTCTATAAAATATTTGGTCAACATTTTATTTCTATAAAATATTTTGTGTCAACATTTTATTTCTATAGAAATTTTTTTCACAATTTCATTTGTATAAGAAAATTGTGTTAAATTTTATTTCTATAGAAAATTTGTGTTAAATTTTGCTTCTATTTCTAATTCTAATTTTGTCAAAAATTTTTATCAAAATTTTATTTCTATAGAAAATTTTGTCAAAATTTTATTTTCTATAGGAAATTTTATCAAACTTATATTTCTATAGAAAATTTTCTCAAAATTTTATTTGTATAGGAAAATGTTATAAAATGTATTGTAGAGAAAAATGTATATAAATTTAAATTTATTCTATAGAAATGTTGTCAACATTTTATTTCAATACAAAATTTATCAAAATTTTAATTCTATAAAATAATTGTCAAAATTTATTTCATGTAGAAAATTTGTAGAAAATTGTGAAATAACCTCTTAGCTGGAGATGAATATTTGGAAAAATTAACCATTTCTGGTATAATTCTCAAACTGTGGCAACCGTGTTCATGACTCTCACTTTTTAAAGGATTTATCATTTGATGTTCTCATCAATTATCTTTGATCATTTTTCGATCATATCAAATAAATGCATTACATATACATGCAAATATTTAGTTTAGTTTTCCATTTGTATTGTATTTCATTTGTCTATGCTCTCTCAATCCAAAATGAGAGAAGAGTGAATTCAAAGTAATTAAACTCACCACCAAGAATAACATAAGGCTGTTTTCTTTTAGCACTGGATACCCTAAACCGTGAAGGACTAAAAGAAACAGAGTACTCGTTTATCCGAACATCTCCAAAAATATGCAACACTGTCATCAGCTGTTTAAAAACATTCACAGAAAACAAGTGAATCTTGCATTTTAATATGTATGAAATTCTCCAATTAGTAATAAATATTTATCTGCCTGCGATTATTTGTGACACTGTACACTTTGAATTTCATGTTTTTCGATAAATTTGTCACAATAAATTCGCTATTGAATCGATGAAGCGTCACTTTATCAAAAGTACAATCTGGCAACATCGCGCGACTTGCACTGATGAGATGTCTGGATAGAACACCAGTGCAAACGTAGTTTGAGATAGCCCATCACAAATGTTGACGCATCCGAGTGTCAAAAAGGAAAAAGAAAAGAGCCCTATGACTGACTTTAAATGCACTGCTATGTAAAGGCTATTGTGTTGCCAATAACAACAACAATTGATTCATCCATAGCCCATTGCTTATTGACCCTTGTCATAGGACAGAGTTAAGTGGTGGAATTGATTTGATTGTGTGGTGATGTATTTGATATAGTAGCCGCTAAACAAAGACTACCCCATGAATTTCAAGTTCAGAACTGAACAATTAATTTTTATAATTTTACAAATATTTATTAAAAAAATTTTATAAATAAAAATAAAGACGCCTATTTGATTAATGCGATTGTGTTTTGAATATTCATCACAGATAAAAGAAACCATCAATTGAAATAAATAAATTTACACAAACCTTTTATATATTGGACAATTGCCTTATTAGGCTCATCTTGGAATTTAACTTACCTGTAATGAAAAAAAGAACAAATGGATTTTAGATGATATTCGGGTTTTTAAAGCCATATTAAGAATTATATAATTATACAATATAATATTGTTTTATGCCTCAAGACTATTTTTTCTATTCCAACTATGCATAACCCTGTCAAACATTCATGCACTTCGTATTAAATTCTTACATTTAACGGGCATTTCTCCTACTCTCACCATTTTTGCCTGTTAACAACATTTTGCTCTTAAGTAAAATTCACACACACATACATACTCACACAAAAAAAATCTTCTCTCCTCTGTGTATAAATTCATTTGTATCATTTTTCATAGTTATTGCTGTCGACACGATTGTCTTCTCCTGATATTCGTTTTCAACAGACAGCATTATTTTCACTATCTTTTTAGTGTTTTTGGTATGAAACACAATGGAATAGAAGAGAAATCAATTGCAATGGAGAATAGACAAAAAATAGACTACGATGTTTTTTATACCCTCCACCATAGGATGGGGGTAATATTAACTTTGTAAGAGTATACCGCATTATTGTAACAACTAGTTTCGAGAGATTATGTGGCTTATCTCATTTAGACCAATAACATCAAGTATATATAATATCTCCGTCGTTGGATGAAAAATTCTGAGGTCGACATAAGCCATGTCGCGTCCGTCCGTCCGTCTTGTCCGTCTGTCCGTCTGTCCGTCTGTCGGCGGTCGTACCGTTATCTGTGGAAACTCACGCTAACTCGATACGAAACAAGCCTATCGACTTGAAACTTGGCACAAGTATTTGTTATTGATGTAGTGCGGTAGGTTATTGAAAATGGACCATATCCGCACCACGTTTAACGTATAGCCCCCAATAATAAACGATCCCCATTTTGGCTTGGGGAGCCTCCCGGAGACAGCAAAATTCATCCGATCCGGTTTGAAATTTGGTACGTGGTCCTTAGTACACGGTCTCTAACAACCATGCAAAAATTGGTTCATATCGGTCCATATATTATATATAGCCCCCATATAAACCGATCCCCGAGATTTGACCTCCGGACCTCTTGGAGGGGCAAAATTCATCCGCATCGCATTGAAAATTTGGTACGTGATGTTAGTATTGGTCTCTAACAACCATGCAAAAATTGGTGCATATCGGTCCATAATTATATATATAGCCCCATATAAACCGATCCCCAGATTTTGACTCCGAGACTTTTGCAGGGGCAAAATTCATCCGATCCGGTTGAAATTTGGTACCTGATGTTAGTATACGGCCTCTAACAACCAATGCAAAAATTGGTTCATATCGGTCAATATTATATATAGCTCCCATAATAAACGCGATCCACATCACGCAGTTTGACCACCGGAGCACTTGAGAGGAGCAAAATTTCATGACGATCTCCGGATTGAAACTTTAGGTACGTGGTCTTAGTATACGGTTTTTTAACAACCATGCAAAAATTGGAATCCATATCGGTCCATAAATATATATAGCCCCCATAATAAACCGATCCCAGATTTGACCTCCGAGCCTCTTGGAGGGCAAAAATTCATTGCGATATCCGGTTGAAATTTTGGTACCTGATGTTAGTTTACGGCGCCTCTAATAACATGCAAAAATTGGTCCATATCGGTCCGTAATATGATATAATAGCCCCCAATATAAACGCGTCCGACAGATTTGACCACTCCGGAGCCTCTTGGAAAGAGCAAATTCATATCCGTTGAACTTTCAGTTTGAATACGCTTAGTAAACATGGGTGTTAGTAAATATATGTCTCACTAAACACAACATCATGCAAAAAATTGCGTCACTAATTCGGTCCATAATTATATATAGTTGCGCAATGTTAAAATCCGATCCACCAGATTTCGACGTCCGGAAGCTAACTTGGAGGAGACAAAAAGTCATCGATACGGTTGAATTTGGTACATTTGTCAAAAATTATATGGCTCACATGCATCATATTAAATTAATTGGTCACAATTATGGTCTTTAGTTAATATAACGCAATGTATTCACAAAATAGTTCAAATCGCTAAATATTAATATTTCGTAAAATCTCATTTAGATAGAAAATTTTTCAAATTTTATTACTGTAGAAAGTTTTGTCAAAATTTCATTTCTATAGAAAGTTTTGTCAAAAGTTTATTTCTATACAAATGTTTGTCAAAATTTTATTTCCATAGAAAATTTTGTCAAAATTTTATTTCTATAGAAAATTTTGTCAAATTTTATTACTATAGAAAATTTTGTTAAAATTTCATTTCTATAGAAAGTTTTGTCAAAAGTTTATTTTATATAGAAATGTTTGTCAAAATTTTATTTCTATAGAAAATTTTGTAAAAAATTTATTTCTGTAGAAAATTTTGTCAACATTTTATTTCTATACAAAATTTTGTCAAAATTTCATTTCTATACAAAATTTTGTCAACATTTTATTTCTATAGAAATTTTTGTCAAAATTGTATTGCTATAGAAAATTTTGTCAACATTTTACTTCCATAGAAAATTTTGTCAACATTTTATTTCTATAGAAAATTTTGTCAAGTTTTTATTTCTATAGAAAATTTTGTCAAATTTTTATTTCTATAGAAAATTTTGTCAAAATTTTATTTTCTATAGAAATTTTGTCAATTGTTTCATTTCTATAGAAAATTTTGTCAAAATTTTTATTTCTATAGAAAAAAATTTTTCTAAAAACTAGATTATATACGTATTTAATGGGCTTTTTTTGTTTAATATATACCCCGTATGGGCTAACTTACAATTTAGAAGACAGTGTTAAAAAGTTTTACGATACCTTGCCATCGGCAAGTGTTATCGCAACCCAAGTAATTCGATTGTGGATGACAGCCTTTAGTAGAAGTTCCTACGCAATCCATGGTGGAGGGTACATAAGATTCGGCCTGGCCGAACTTACGGCCGTATATACTTGTTTTTGTTAAAATGATTCGGTACATTTGTTTTATTTTCTATATAAACATACCAAAAAAAAATTTTTCTAATTCAATCACGAAATTAATTTTTTAATTGAAATGTCTTCAATCACAGAAAAGATAGTATCAATTAAAAATTAATTGAAAGTCAATTAACATTAATTGATTCAATTAAAAAATTTAGTGATACTATTAATTTTTGTAATTGATTTTTGTTTCCATAAAAAAATTGTTGAATCTGTTAAATTTATAATTGAATATTTTTTGAAGCTCAATTAAAAATTTATTCGAAAAATTTTTGGTGAAATTTTTTCTTTTTTTATTTATATTTCTAATATAAGTTCATAAAAATGAGTAGTTTTTTTACCCACCTGTGACATTAGCATTTAAATATAAAATATAATTCTTGTGTATTTTCGTATATTCTTCCATGGTTCCATGGTCTATGTTTTATGGTGGTTGTAATTCTTATATATTATTTTATTTTTATTATATTCTTACACTTGTCTTCCATAGATTTTGCTTCCTTCACAATTCACCACTTTTTCATTTTTGCAATGCTGTTTTTTTTTTGTTCCTCTATGCTTTTTGACAACTCCTTAGTTGTCTAAACATCTTTCCCAAGTAGCGAGAGTATTTTTGCCAACGATATGGCAGAAAAAAATTGACGTTACAAGCATTTACCCCTTCGGCTTGGTGATATCTTCGAAAATTAAGTTGTCTTTCCAGGCTTACAACAGAAATAATAAGTGATAAATAATGAGTAGATGAGATGAGAATATAGTGTGGGGGAAAAGAGACTGATAAGGAAAGCGGCATGAACAAGTAGGAATAGGATTAAAT
>PGFW01026884.1:10799-21200 GCA_003123925.1 Haematobia irritans
ATTTAATGAAAGCCAACGTTAATCGAAGTTGGGCCACCGATGGAGGTAGATTTTGACGCAAACATCAAGAGTTTATCACTCCGGCTTTTGCACGATCTAAAAAATTAAAAGATTCTAATCTACTAAATTATAAAAATAATTTATCTTTTAAATGATATTTCCTTAGAAATTTTTTTTCAAATTTAATATTTCAATAGAACAATTTTGTCCATAATTATTTCTTTCAATAGAAAATTTTTGTTTTAATTTTATTTCAATAGAAAATTTTATTTTTTTCTAAAAAATGTTGTCAACATTTTATTTCTCTAGATTTTTTATAAAAATTTTATTTCTTTAGCACAGTTTTTGTCAATTTTTATTTCTCTAAGAATTCAATAGAAAAAATTGATGTATCTCTTACTTGGTGGAGGAATTCTTTGAAAATCTACCAAACTTCAAATAATTCTACAAACAGAAAAAAAAAATTTTTTGGTAAGATTCTACCAACTGTGGCATACCGTGGAATCGACCTTCTCATGCATAACTAACAACTTCCAGTCTGCTACTGAAGTCATTTTGTTGCATGTTTCGGGAATATGGTCAATACGGCAACCCGTGATCGACTTCGTATGGCCAATAACTAACCACTTCCAGATCTGCTACTGAAGTCATTTTCCTCATATTTCGGGATATGAATCAACTGGACCTAGTGGTCGTTCGATAAGTTATAAGGCCCATCCAGCTAATATAACATAGTAGTAATTCTGGTAAAACAGATCGTGAAAACGAGTGTGATATGTGGGCGGCAGTATTTTATTGTTGAAGCCGGAACGATCTTTCGCACAATGGCCAATTTTAGGGAAATGTTTTATGGCTTTCTTTCGAATGTTTAAAATGAAAAGAATGGGTCTCTCAATGTAACGAAAATAACCCTCAATTGTTTCGCCAATACTTGTTAAAAAGTAACCCGCGAATTTTGATTTTAATTTTTTTGAAACCTGCTATACTTTTCAAAATGTAAATTGAACTTTCTGACGTTGTAAAAAAATAAATTATTAATAAGATATAAAAATAAATTCCAATTTGAAAAGCTAAATTGCATTTGAATGTGGCATAACTTCAGTATTCTATTACTGTTCCCAAAAGAAAAAATTCGTTCCTCCGTACGGAAATTTTAGGCAACATAATCCGCTTTTCTTGTAAGGTTTTCCGCCCTCACGTTATCAATAAAATTTGCTCAAAGAGGTATATTTATATTTTCTTTGGCTGATTTTATTTGTTTATTTTACGGCTAAATTCGAAATCATCAGTAACCACCTTTAAAGGCGACACTTGTTTGTCTAAAATTTTGTTTCGCTCCGAAAAAGAAACTCTTCTTACAGTGTAGTATACACTCTATGTGTTTCAATAGGGCAACACACATCTTATCCCCAAGCCCCCCCGCCGCCCCCCACCCCTAAAACTTTGTTTTAATTAATAAACCATTGCAAATCAAATCCTACATTTATTTTCTATGGCCAATTTTTTTAAAAATGGTATTTCCTAGCAATGAACATACGAACCATGAAAGAAATATTGGACTCAAAGAAATTCAAGGGAGATTTCATTGGCGCCATTTTCAAATCAGCTAAATTTCATGCCATTCGAGTTGCAGTTATAGTTTACTGGCAAAAATATAAAATCTGAAAGCCTAACAATTATTTTCCCCCCTAAAATTAGAATGTATTCGATACTTCAGAGCAAAGTATTCTAATAAAAACTTGAAAGAATTTTTTTTTTTTTAAGAAAAAGTAAAATCTTATTCACTTTATAAATGGCCACATATGCATTGACGCTATGAACTTAAGACATATGGAAAATTCACCACACCTCCCGCAAGACCCACACACGAAAAAAAAAATCTTGAATTGTTGGAGAATATTCAAGCAAATAAATTTTCCACATTCATTCCACACACAGCTTCTCCCCGCGGTTCATCAATCACACCTAGAGCACTGTTGATGTTTGAATTATCTGGCTTGACGAATCTGCCGCGGTGGCTGATGATGGCATCATGAAATGCTCGCTCACACACCTGGAAGTTGTCTGAGCGATGTTGCTTATACTGGATGGAATGGACGGATGAGCGACAAGGCAAGTTCGCTGGCAATTTGTCGGAAAATGTTCATGATTTTTCTGTTAATGTTGAGAAATTTCTTTTGCTTATTAATGTGGGAAAACGATGACCTTGAAATGTAATCAGTAATTCACATAGACATGGCTTCTGTTTTACCCACATCATTGTTGATTCTCCTAGTGCTTCATGATTCCTACTATCCTTGCAAATCAAGTGTGAAAGAACTTAATTAGGTGGCAACAATGGTATCTTTGTTTAATTTTTATTTTCTCGTAAATAAATTTAACATGAATGTTGTTGTTAGATTTTATGCTTAAAATATAAGAATTCCCTTGTTAAGATATTTTTCAAACAGTTCAGTGGATTTAAGATATGGAATAGATATTTTTAAAAGGTTACATTCCTATGGGGTTGAGGTGGTATTCAAAAAACTACTTAAAAATTATGGTTTGTGTCTTTTTAAAAAGGAGTTCTCCCAGATTCTGGGTGATTATACAAATGACTTATATGGTGTAGTATAACTACGACCCTGGACTTATAAATCTTAAGGCGATTGTTCAATAATCTGCTATAATTTCAATTTTGATGTTTAGTATTCCATTAGGAAAGTTGATTCTATGTTTACTAGATTTTAATGGCTACATCGGGTACAATTTTAAGAAATTTATTACTCTATTCTGCTTAGTTTTCCGTCCATACAATATAGCAAGTCAAAAGTAAAATGTCATAAAATCTTATAGTCTTGTAAGTTATATGAGCTTCCTCCCGAGTTATGTGATTTTTATGAATTTTTCCCATTTTCTATTAACACGCACACATTTATAAAAGCATCATGTATAAATTGTAATGTTATTAAAATTGGTAACAAGAACAAATAATTAATATTGGAGTTATGCGGTCATTCCCGGCATCTACGGAGTTCATCCAACTTCTAAAATACGATTTTTCATCAAAGCGCTCTCGTCACCATCCGCTCCAGATCACTCGTTTGGAACACAAGGATTGGTAAAGCGAGAACTCAAAAATCAAATCCATTTCGATCTTTAACCACCACACTCGACTTTCTCGACTTCTCACACACACACACACCCGCATCTTTCGCGTTTGCGGATTCCACAAAATATTTAGTTACTTATGTGCTCAATCATCTTTAATATAACCCTTTCTCTAACTTGAGCTTAACTGAAATTACTTACCTATTCCTAAAATAGGAATATAGTGACGACACAATTCGAAAATGGTCGAGACTATTCGAAATATAGCGCAGATTATCATGGCGAAGATGAACTAAATATTACAGTTTTTTGATATAGCCTCCTTATAAACCTCGCATCTGATTTCTTGATTGAACAAGTGACATCTACCTTTCGGAATATAGTATCCATTTAACTTATACTACTCACTTAAATTTACATTACTTAGCCAGCAATGTTTCAACACTTTTAACTCATCGATTAAATAGAATTGTTCGATGACCAAAGTGGATCGATCTTTACTCACTGATATTAATTCTCAAGTGGGACTAAATTGTTTAATTTAATTAGCAGTCCTACACACAAAGAAAAGAAAACAAGTATATACGTACCTCCACATGGATGCGTAAACTTCTACGAAAGACTGTCATCCACAAATTTAACACACTCGAGTGAAGATTTGCTAAAACTCCGAAGAGGGCTCCAAAAACCAAATCTCGGGATGGTTTATATGGGGCCATAATGACTATGGATTGATATGCGACCAACTTTTGGGCATGGTTGTTAAATACTCATATACTACCAATACTACACCACGCACAAATTTCAACCAGAATCGGATGAAATTTGCTTCTATAAAAAGGGGCACAGAGGTCATCAGGCGAATCGGTTTAAATGGGAGCTATATATAAATTATGACAATGGAACGAATTCCTAGACTGGTGGTTGGATACCATATAATTACATCAAAAAATTTCAAGCGAATGGGAGAATTTTGCTCTTCCAAAAGTGGCTCCGGAGGTCAAGATCTGGAGGATCGGTTTATATGGGCCTATATAAATAATTATGGACCGATATGACAATTTTGGCATGGGTGTTTGAGGACATATATTAACATACGATACCAAATTTCAATTGAATCAGATGAATATCTGGTCTTCAAGGGCTCCGGAGGTCAAGATCTGGTGATTCGGTTTGTATGAGGCTATATATATGTTGGACCGAATATAACCAATTTTTGGCATGGTCATCTAGAGACCATGATACTAACATCATGTACCAAATTTCAGCCGGATCCGGAGTGAATCTTGCTTCTCCTTAGAGCCAAAATCGGGGGATAGGTTTATATCGGGGCTATATTTAATTACGGACGAAATGGACCAAATTTTTGCATGGATTGTTAGATACGCATATAATCACCATGTCCAAATTTCTACCCGGATCGGATGAATTTTGCTTTTCTCTTAGAGGCTACGCAAGCCCAAATCACGGGGGATAGGTTTAATTTCGGGGGGCTATATTTAATTAATGGACGCGATATGATTAATTTGCATGGTTGTTAGAGACCATATACAAAACACCAATGTACTAAATTTCACAGCCGGATGGATGAAATTGTCTTTTGCTCTTAAGGACCACGCAAGCCAAATTTGGGGGTCCGTTTATATGGGGGCTATAGCGTAAAAGTGGACGCGATATGGTCCGCATTTTGTCAATACATGCGACTACATCAATAACCAAGCTCAGCTTGTGCCAAGTTTGGCAAGTTCGATAGGCTTATCTTCGTTGCGGAAGGTAGCGGTGATTTCAACAGAGCCGACGGAGCGGACATGCTCAGATCGACTCAGATTTCAGCCAACCACAGAATATTATCTTATGGAGGATTAGATGCCAAATCATGGAACATGAATGACAAAGTAATATAACCAGCGCTCTAAGTGGAAGGGTATACAAAAAACTCTTTCCTCCCCGAAGAAATTTGCAGACCCGATAAAAAAACACTTCCCCTTTGCTCATAAAGTAATCTCTCGCTTTAAGAAGCACATACAAACTCCGAATATTATCCGAACAAGGCACTGCACACGATTGTACTCTCTAATATTTTTTTTATTTTCTTTCTAAAGAAGTTTCCTTGGCGTCACGAAAAAGGTAAAATTTCGCTTGCTTGTCTATCCTTAGACAAGGGCGAAATCTCGTTTCCTCAGCAACAAGTAAACTCCTGTTTTTCAGGATAATGACATATAGTAATCGCTTGCTTCAAAAGTTATGTTGATCTGCTTTTGGCTTCAGTAAAGCGGATGTACTCCATCGATGGCTAGTTTACGCGCCTTCTTCAAAGCATTGATCGGGGTATATTCACTATGTCAACTGTTCCTTAGACTGCAAGAGGATCCATGTTCAGGCGATTATCGATTGTTATGTATTCCCAACATTTGACTTAATTGCTCGATATACTAGAGACTTGTAAGCTATATTTCCTTCTTCACATAGTTGATGTGAGTAACCTTTGGGCTTTTAGAAATCAGTGTTCTTCTCTGTTTCCATCGATGTGCTAGTCTTCGCCTTCTTTCCCTATTTCGACTAAACTTTCGTCTTCTAGAAGGTCTGTGTTCGATCAATTATCACAACACGACACCGATCTCCGGAGTGATCAAACACGGCACAGTATGCCGACACCTTTCGGATGACGAGAAATTTCGATACCAGAATTACAGGTCTTCTGATTCATGCTGTGTCAGTTATGATGCACATTCAGGCATGGATTTTTGTCAATTTATCTTCATTAGTTGCCATTTTCTCTTCTGAGAACGTAGACCTGGTCCATCAACATCCAAGCATTCATTGATTTTATTACTAACAAGAAGAATCCAATCACCGAGCGAATTTGCTCTTATCACAATTTCTCCAACTTTTCTGACTATTGTTGCACACATGCGGTAAGCAAAACTATACGTCGATCTGGGCTGAATTTGGATAAGGAACCCGCTACGAGAATGTATTACATCATAGTAACTTACTTTTGCATCTTATCAGTTATTTCACTGCTAGAATTTTGAGGATATCCGCCACCAAATCCTCAGCCACACTATTCACTACATGGATGGCAGAAGTATGTAGGCAATTGAATGTCAGAGTAGACGGTGAGAAAATTCCCACTACAAACTACCTCAAGATCCTCGAGGTTACATTCGACAGCCGTCTGACCGTCAGGTCGTCTGAACATGTCAGTGCAAGAAGGACCATAAGCCGCTTGCCGGCAGAACTTGGGGTGCGGACAAAACAACCCTATTATCTATAATATGCAATTGACCGGTCAGTGGTGAACTATGCAGCGCCAGTGTGGACACAATTCAGACAAGTGAAACGAAGTGGATTAACATACAGATCTATTAACCTATTCTATTAATCTATTAACATACAGATCGCCGCTCCTAGAACTGCATCCAGAGAAGAAATATGATCTTTTGACAGCATAATTTTTGCAACTTGTCTGTTGCAACCATGTTATTTTCTCGGCTTAAATGTTCCATGTTCCCCATCCAAAAATAATATGTTGATCGTTCCTTTTCTGCAGCGTAGCTGACCTATGTCCCATCTGAAACCAAGGGCCAGACGCTATTCTCTTACTCCACTAAACTTTCCCGACCACCCACCAGATTAATCTGGATGCATCCCATCATAGTCTCAAAGTTTTTTGATCTGAATACAACAACAACAACTCATTCATCAGGTACTTAAGCTAAGTACTTATCGTACCACTCTGGAAAATTCCTCTATATTGTTTCTAACATTCTATAACATATCGCTCAGACTCAGCAAACGAATGCTATCTGAGTAAGTAGTTGAGGAGAAAAACTGTTAACCAATTTTTTGTGACATACCCACCATATGCTTGGGAATAGAGACCATCCTTTCCCCATATACTTGCACATAGCAAATTCACATGTTTTGTTCATACCAATTTTGAACTATATTATATCCAAGATGCTTGATATAAAAAGTGGTCCCTTATCAACACTATGAATATTTAATGCAATCTCGGATAAGAGCCTAAAGGAAAGGTTGTTTGATTTTAACGCAGTTTTTTTTTTGGATCCAAACTCCTCCAAAAATAACACAAATATCCATTAAGTTGTTTGCAAATCTTTAACTCCCTTTTTAATTATATTCCTTCCTTAAGATTTTTTCTCTTGTGTATGTTACCTCTCTCTCTCAGTCTCTGTCTCTCTCTCTATGTCAAAATGTTTGTGGGCGATAACATTCTTCTTGGTTATTTACCTCCCCCCGGGTCGAACATTCATATTTGATTTGTTGCCATAAATGAGAGCATCATAACAGCCACCATGGCGATAATGTAGAGTAAATAGGTTTAACAATCATGGGTTCATGTTAATGTTAAAGCTGATGGTAAAGCTGAAGCTGAACAAAAGTAGAAAAAAAAGAGTAATCATGACATGGGCTCTTACGGAGTGGGCGATGAGGCTGGCAAAGATGACGATGAAATTGTAATCATAAAAATTAAGCTCAAACGCAATCATCATTAAAATTTTGTTCATTTTCTTCTGCAATTTTTTACGATTGTTCCAGAGGGGGGTTTTCCCATTTTCGTAAAATACAAAGTACCAATGTTGTTTTTTCCACAGATTTCTTATGGGGGCTTCTGACGAAATGCGCCACAATATACTGACAAACAAACACATGCACACACACACACATACACACCACTACCATTCAGGGCTTTTTTATTACCGCCTATAAATACTCGTTTCGGTTTTGAGTTTCCTCCATACCACCCTAGCTCCAAAAACCATACAGGGGCTAAGCATGAATGGTGATAAATGCAACCCTGATATTTCTGGAATGGATTCTCCTCTTCATCATCTAGAAATGTGGAACGAACGCACTTTAAATGCAGTTTTTATGACCATGACGAAAATTTTCGCACAAAACAGCCAAAAAACAAAACAAAAAAGCTTAGTGAGGGGCCAACCACACCACCCATCCACAAGGAAAAAAGAAAGGTTTTTATTGTACTCCATCTCTGGGGAGAAATGAAAGACCATCTAAATGATGTATTAATACACGGTCACGTAAAGTACATAAGATGCTTTCATCACCATCACCATATTACCAAGACAGCCACCACCACCATCAGCAGGGCATGGTATAGCCACCCCACCCCACAACATTTCATTTGTTCTGTGACCAACCGGTGTTTGGCTGATGTTGATAAGTTTCCGAAATTCGTAGTTAAGCGTAAAACACAAACGACACAACCAAAAATTGCAATTTTTATTATCCCAAAAAACAATTCAAGGAAAATTCCATAGCCATCTCTCTGGCTATGATAAAGAGCCAACCTGATGACATAGACATATGTTCCATTTCTGCATTCCCATTTTGCGCTTAGCAATCCACATCCAGATGAAGGGTTGGTTGTCGTATACTCTACAAAGAACTTAGCATTTGTCCCACAAAACAACGTAGTTTGTCACCATAGAGATGAAGGAGTTCTCATCTGCCACACCAAGCAACAAATCTGCCAGCGAGGACAAATTGACGAGAATTACGAGTCTGTTGTTGTAAGTGGAGTGGAGGAATATTTAAGATGAAACGAATCTATCCAACAACTTTGTAATACATTTGGCTTATTTTGGCCAACAACTCTGATAAATGGCCATAATACGCAACATGAGACATTATTATGATGATCATAATAGCTCAACAGTTTTTGGCATACAACATAAAACTGAGGCAAAAATGCAGAGGATGATGCTACATCCTGAAGACACGCGAACAAATGAACTCCTGCATGGACTTACCAAAACTATCATTGCCGTTGGGGGTGAAGGATAGGATTTATGAGAGGATTTCTGTAGTTAAAAAGTTAAATGGAGAGTTGATTGAGGGGGAGAGGAGAGTGATGTTCTCTTTTGAAATGTTTAAAACTGATAGATTATAGGGGGATTCGAAGTTTTAAAAGATCCATGAAATTATAAAAAATGATTTTTCATAAACCGGGATCAACCTATTTTTCTGTTTTTTTTTTGTTTCCAAATAACTGGTGATATTGAACATTATTTTTTTTTTAAACAGATTTCGGTCTTTTTTTATTTTGCCCAGAACCGGTTAAAAACGAAAAATATTTATCACCCAAAATATTTGGATGTTCTTCCTGAGTCATTACTTTTATTGCACATCTAAAATTGCTATTCTAGACATGAGCTAAATTTTCACTTCACAAGAATTTTTTTTGAGGTAATATATAAAAATCCTTAGTTTGAAGTACTTTTCGCAACGAAATTTTATCAATTTTACTGTGTAACAAACATAGTAAGGATAAATACAATAGTAAGGATAAATATAAATTGGCCAAAAATATATTTACAAATAATTCCGATCCATTTCCCAAGAGATGTGGAATATAACAATTTTACTATAGCATTTTCAATTCAAATGAAACCTTTTACATTTCAAATGAAACCTTTTTCAAATCAAATGAAACTTTTTAAATGGATAACATTTTACAAAGCAAATGAAACTTTTTTCATTTCAAATGAAACTTTTTTTCAAATCAAATGAATCTTTTGAACTTTTAATGAAATGTTGATCCAGATTTTTATTCGAATTCTTATATTGATCATTGATGGTTGAGATATAAGTACTGTGTACATGAAGGAAACAAATGACATGGCTAAAAAATTTATACTTTAAGACCGAGAAAAAAACGTAGTAAAAAACGCAAGTGCATTGATAATTGTTCTTTGAATTTTCAGTATCTTAGAGTTTTATGTGAAAACCAAAGACAATTAAGGAAAATTCATAAAAAAATATTAACTAGATTGTATCGTTGAGCGTAAAAGAGTTTTGAGATGAACGCTGCACAAAAATGTGTTCCCCCCCGGTGCTTGCCAAGAAATGGATCACGTACACTTTTTAAATATTTTTTTTGGAATTTCGCTCAATACTTTTTTTTGTCCGTTACTGGTGTGTTGGTTAAAAAATTCAGAAAATGTTGACATTGTATTGGCGAAAAACATTGTAAAGACAAGAGAATTGTGTTTATGTTTCGTTAATGTGGAAAGTTGAGTGCCCATCTCTAGGAAAAAGGCGCAGATTTTTGGATGTACATAGGGATGCCCGAAGACGTGGCTCCTTTTAAAGGAGCACATGTGCTCTTTTTGTACAAAATGTTGCTCGTTAAAACACGACACGGCCAGAAAGAGCACCGAAAGTGCTCCTTTTTGTGCGTGCATCACAACAGAATAGTGTTAGATCAAAGATGGCGTAAGAGAGTAAAGCCTGGAAAATAGTGCTAAATGTCGCACTAAG
>PGFW01026894.1:5241-17255 GCA_003123925.1 Haematobia irritans
AAGAATATTTTTAGTATTAATATCATAATTTCGATTTGTTGCATGATTGTGTGGTTTATTACTGATGAATAGGAGCATGACGAGTCGAATGGATGTATGCTAAGCCATTGGAATGTTCAAGAAGTCAAATCAGTCTATATTGTGGCTATTTCTATTATGAACCAATATATCGACAAATTTTTTGTGGTTACTTAAGGGTGAATACCGACATCAGGAACTGCATTCATCACCTCATAGCAATAAATTATCGACGGATATAATACTGTTCCATTCCGCTAATAACACATCGAAATGCGGCCCTAAGTCAAAGTCAACTGATTGAGATCCGAAATTTTTGTGGTGCCATTGTGCAGTGAAATGAGCGTGGACCTCCCTTTTAAGCCATTCTTTGTTGACCCTCGTTGCTGGCACTGGGTATTATTGGAATGCGCAGGGCTGTGGGCTGAAAACCTACGCAGTTAGATTATAAACCAAATGAAGGCCACTGAGTACCGTTATTTCATCCGATCTGTGTTTTGTGGATTCCTTAAAAATTCCACATAGGGTACAAATCTGTAGTAATTTCCATTTCATATTTTTGTTTAGTTGGTTGGAAAGTGAATAAACTTGTCATCATTTTGAATTTGGATCCTTTCGCCAGTATTCATAAATTTCAAAATAATTTATGTATCACTACGAGCAACTCTAGTGTTACAATCTATCTCGTGATAGTTATATTGTAAGTAGTGACATTTTGAGTTTGACAAACGAGCGCTATTTGTGATGTTTACATCGAGCGAGATAAGATTCATCTCGCCATAAATGAAATTAAATCGTTCCTACAATTATTTTTAAACTTTCCTCACTATTGATTTTTAAAATGGGCGATACATGGAGAATTCTGCATCAAAGGTGTAATTCACTCCAAGAGAATTTCGGTGAAACCTTCCACATTCAGATCGCCATATAAGATCGTCATGGGACACATCGTGAGATTGAGACAATCTTAGACATTAATTGTACCAACATACACTTCGAATATTACATTAAATACCCCTACAGAAAAATTGTTTCGCGGTTGGATCCATACAAATTTGTTGAATTATCTCAATCAGACTGGCAGAATTGCATCAAGCGATGGGTTCAAAATGCAAGGAAAAGTGTATAGTTCTTAATGGAGAACATTTTTGAAAAAAGAAAGCTATTTTCAATGACTAATATTTCTTTTTATATCCTCCACCATAGGAGCAATTAAATTCCGCTCCGAATGAAATTCGTACATCGGTGTTAGTATATGGTCTCTAACAACCATGCAAAAATTGGTCCACATCGGTCCATAATTATATATAGCCCCCATATAAACCGATCGCCCGATTTGGCTTCCGGAGCCTAGAAGAGAAGCAAGTTTCATCCGATCCGTCTGAAATTTGGTACATGGTGTTAGTATATGGTATCTAACATCCGTGCAAAAATTGGTCCACATCGGTACATAATTATATATAGCCCCGTATTAAACGATCCCCCGATTTGGCTTGCGGCGCTCTAAAGAGAAGCAAATTTCATCCAATCCGCTGAAATTTGTACGTGGTTGTATATGGTCTCTAAGACATGCAAAAATTGGTCCACATCGGTCATAATTATATATAGCCCCCATTAAACCGATCACCAGATGTGACCTCGCGAGCTCTTAAAGACCAAATATTAGTCTAATTAGTTGAAATTTTGTATGTTGTGAGATATATGGCCTCAAAGACCATGCAAAAATTGGTTGATATCGGTCAAAATTATATATAGGCCATATAAACCGATCCCCAGATTTGACCTCCGGGTTCCCAGTGAAGAGCAAATTCTTCCGATCGGTTGAAATTTGGTACGTATGTTAGTATATGGTATCAACAACCATGCAGGAATTGGTCCTATTAGTTCATAATTATACTATAGCTCCCCATACCGTAAACCGATCACCAGACTTTGATTCTCTGGTGCCTTTTGGCAAAGCACAAGTCCACTTCGATCTGGGGCTTGAAATTTGGTACGTGGGTGGTAGTACCATGATATTTAACAACCATGCCAAAACGTGTCACTATCCAGGTCCATAATCCTATATAGGTTAGGGTTAAGTTAAAGTGGACGCCTATTAAATTCAAGACTCACTCTTAGACTATTCAGTTCCCATTGTGATACCACATTTAACTACAAATACCCTATTACATAGTCAATAGGACTTTCTTTCAAAACTGAACCCTTTCTATTCATTACTTTCTGTGGAACCAACCAGATTGCTTCCAAAAACACATTAACAACTGCTTAAGTTAACGTTTTCCAGGTCAGCCAGTAATCTAAAGGCATATATCGCTCCTAGAAATTCGCTTACGATCTTACACAAAAAGCAGGACACTCACACAAGAGTTTTAAATGATTCCTTTCCTCCACCATGATGGCAAGCTTTACAATAAGTCATTAACTTATAACTCACTGCACCCTAAGTTTTCTGCAAATTCGCCGTATCAGGCAGCGACTCCCGAGCTACTCATTTAATAGCAGATTCAGTGAGGCTATCTGACGCCTTGGAGAACACTAGCCATATTTACTTGCGGATCGCGGTTAAGTTTAGAATGGCGGCCATACTTGTGGTGTTGCTTACAACCCTCTGCAATTTTCGCCATCGAATCAGTGGATATCATAACAGCCTTCGCACGCCAGTAAGAGCTCTGCATGGTGGCCAGAGGTCCTCATACCAACCAGGTTCTATTCCCTGGAATATGCTAAGGTTAGTCCTAGCCTTGCTAACACATCCTGTTTTCACAGTTCCCCGGGTATGTTCCTATGACCAGGCACCATATAGGTGAATATTGTACTGCTCAGGCCATCTCGTTGAAGAGGATTTGCGGCCAGCTCTATGCCGTTTTGAGTTAAGGAACACAGAGTCCAAGGATTTATTGCTCAGTTGACTGTCTGAGTATATATTAATGCCAATATTGTGTGGAACATTACTTCTAGCCAATTCACCACCTCTCCTCTAATTGCAATATTTCAGCCTGAGAAAAACACTACAAGTGATTACGGTAATCTTTCGCTATTCGACATTTCCAGATCTTCCTAGAATTATTCGAACCCCACTCTGTCCATTCAAATTTGGATTGCCATGTTTTTTACCTTTAGAATTTTTTATATATCTTTTTTTATTCCCCGGAGTCTGTGTACAGCCACGCCTCACTGTCCGTGAATTTTATGTCATGTTTTCAAACTTTTGTCCGAAAAGTCGGTTTCTTTGCGCAGGGTCTTAATCCACTAAGGCCACCATCTGGGCATTACTTTTGATGACCGGACTATGACCGTACATTCTTCCGACCACAGCGAGTGAGCTCGCCGCAACCGTCACAGCGCTTTGTCTGCATGTCTGGACTTGTTTGACAAAATGTCTTAAGGCATAGACTCTGTAGCATGACCATTAAGGGGAGTCTGTTTCCTGTCTTACTAAATCGCGTCTGATTTATTATATAAAGCTCGCCATATGCTGAACTTATCTAAACAAGTCCGATCTTTCTGCAATTGCTTCCGGCAACCAGACTACAACAACCATTTTTTTATAGCTTTATAGTGTCCTATACTACTTGCCGTGTATAGCCAATGCACAATTTTGGTCTTCAGTCCCACTTTTTCCCTATTGCCTTTTTTGCCACGAGTACAAAGTTACCTGTGGCTTTTTCTCGCCCTTCTCTTCAATATTAAGCTAAAAAATTCATCCCCTTCCTGGTCCAATATTAACGCCAGGTTATTTTGCACACTTCACCAAGGTGAATTTTCAGCATGCCCCCCTAAGGGAATATGGCCTCAACCGTGTGGAGTTTTTTGCCTTTGATGTCTTTGCACAGTACAATGACTATGTTCCTGTCTTTGCTTGGATTTACCACCTAAGGGCACCCATTATCCTTTCGGCCCATTCGTCTCGATTTTTGAGCTTCTGTTTTCAGTATCTTTTGCACGATTGAGTCTCTCTGATGATAATATCTCCCTTGATCTGGATGGCTGACCTTCCTGCTGCTGTTCCTTATGCCTTCACTTTTATCCTTTCTTTTTCTCTAGGAAAGACCAGAAGGTTGTTTTATAGCAACATTCTCAAAGATAGAGGTGATTAGAAACTCCTCTTCGGTTCTGTCTCACGTTTTTTCTTTTGTCGTAGTTTTTTTGTTCCTCTGTTCACATACCTTGATGTTCTTGTTTGCTTGCGCTTTAGTGTTGCTGAAATTACGTCTCTTTTTCCTTTCCTAGGAAGTTCGTATTCTTATTTACAGTCTTCCCCTAAGTTTTTAACCTGGATCCATCACATTCCAGATGCTTCAGCCATTTAACTATCGAGCTCGGTTCTTTCTCTGGACATTATTGAACGCCCTTCGATGTCTAGAAAACGCACGAGGTGTTGTATTCTTTGACAGATAGTGAGCTTTCAATAAAGCTGACTAGATTCATGGCAATGCGGTCTCAGTAGACCTGCCCTTCGATTATGCATGCTGTCGTTTCGAAGAGCAAAACTTGAATCCACGCTATGTTCTAAGATAACATGTCTATCATCATCATATATAGCCCCATATTAAACGATCCCGCAGATTTGGTTGGAGCACTCATTGGAGGAGGCAAATTTTATTCCCAGTTCAGTTGAATATTGACATTGTGACTTAGTATATTGGCCGTTAACAACCATTGCTCTAATTGCGTCCATAATCGGTCTATAGTTATATATATACCCTCAGATAAATCCATCCCCAATCACAGACAAAAAATTTTGTCATATGAAGTTCATAATTTGTATATAGCCCACATATAATGACACCATATTTCAATTCTATTGCTTTGCTACGATACCCGTGCAAAAAAGTCCATACCGATAATTATTGTAGTAGACTTACCTGATACATAACTTTTGATCTAATATTATACCACAATTTAGAAAACGATTGTTAAACAAGTTGGCATGGGACATTCATCTTCGTAGAAAGTTTCCTACGCAATTCCATTGTGGAGGGTACATATGATTTCGGCCTGGCGACTTACGCGTAAATATACTGTTTTGTTCTCTAATGCTGACACACACGATTGTTCAAAGAACTTTCTCCGTCCTTACGGTTTAGAGTTATAGGTATAATGACCGCCCAATATTTCAAAGACAATCAATTTTGACTACTCCAGTCCATGCGTGATTACCACAGTGCGTCTTGAACTGCTCTCTAGTCACTACAGTGCTGCCCAGATTCCATGTTTGGCTCAAACGATCAAGCGGAAATCCTTTTCATAGTCGAGTTACGAACAAGGCATTTAATATTACTCGAAAAACACTAAAAGAAGCACTTATGTAACACTCAGCAAATTAATCAACAGCATTCCTGAGAGGGGATAATTCATGGCACTGAATTTTTTTTTGGTTTTTGGTTCGACCCTTGTTTCAAGACGGCATTGTTAACCACCTCAAGGTCGGAAAGCCACCGCTTTGACAAATTTCTCAAAAAATGTTTATGGGTGTTTTATTTATGTATGTCATTGATTATGGCTGAAATTAGAGGGAAATTTTTCATTTGAGCATGAAAATCAATAAAGGTATGCTCATCATTGATGTGCAAATTATGTCATCGACCTTCAAATCGTTTTAGTTGCATGGGAAATATAAAATATTTGCTGGGTATTTTGAGGGCTTTCAAAAACTTACAGTTGAACTTCTCCATCTAAGAAGCCTATCGCTGAGCCCCCACATATACACACACGTCTCTCTCCATGTACAGCAAACAAAATAAATGAACATACTTCATAATATACGAGTAACTTGTACTTTTGTTATGCAAGTATAGCTGCCTCTGTAAAACAGTTCATCGGGTTCAAGTTCTCTCCAGAGAGTGAATGAGGATAACAAACGTATAGAATTTTCCATGTGATTGTGTGTGAGTTAAGTATGGGATTGCAATCATTATTCTCTGTACAGCAATGATGTATAATGCGCTTGTGTGATACCAGGGTGTATTCCATAGTGTGTTCGTCTTTATTTATTGTGTAGTGCTGCTTACCCACACACAAGCAAGCTATATGGCCCACATCGATCTGGTGCATTATGTCTGTGTGTGGTTAGTTTCAGTCGTTCGGTATTAACCATACAGTGCATTAGCTTACAATAAACTTGCAATTAGCAGATGTTTTACGCTTTAATTACCCAAAGCGTTGTGACAAAACAATTAACCAAAATAAAAGCTTGAGCGAAATATTAAACTAATTCTCCCGCCAAAGACGAGAACGGAGTTAAATCAGAACATATTGCAATGTGAACCCTTCGACATCACGGGTTTATCTTCAATTGGTCATTAGTTATTAATCTTAATAACATAACACTTAGGTCTTTGATATGCGATAAAGTATATTTGCCTATTAGCCAGATAATTTGAGTTTTAGCTTGCATTTGTAATTCTAGCTATTGTTTAATGAGTAAAAATTAATATAAAAACTATGTTTCTACATGAAAATTACCATTTGTGAGTTTATTGAACTATTTGTTTACAATTACAAAATCAATACTAGAATGTTTATTTTTGTAACTATTGTCGAAGATTACATAGTCTGTTCTCAGTAAAATCCTACAAAAACACCAATCGACAAGAATCACAGTCGGCACTCAAAATTCCGAATTAATTTTTAGGTTTTTTCTATTTTTGAGAGTTTCGTTTATGCTTTTATGGACTACAAAGTATATTTCAAAAAGTGCAGTATTTTCTAAATTTTTGGAAAACACGTTTCGCCTTTGTGTTGTGTAACACATTCTCGAAACCTAAACTTGATTACGCGATATTCTATGGACCCAGCAAAAAAATTTGGAAGTTTGTTCCATCAAACATTATTGGATAAGCGCATCACGGAATCCCCCAGTCAAGCTTTTTTTGGACTATCTGATGCAGTCTTTTGGACATGTTCACAAAAATTTCTTTTAAGCCGCAGCCGGGATTGCCTGATCTATTTTTTCTACTTGCGATGCGGAAGTAGGTCCTTTAATGCTGAAAATTAAGTTTTTCGACAATGAAATTTCAATTCAAAACTAGGTAAATAATCACTAAAAAGAGTAAAAAGTATATCTCGGCCGTAAGTTCGGCCAGAGCCGAATCTTAATGTACCTCCACCATGATGCATAGAAACTTCTATCGAAAACTAGTCATTAAACAAGCGAATACTTGGTTGTTGGTATTTTAAACTTCTTAACACTCGTTTTCGTAAATTGTTGGATCTTAGTCCATATGTCGGTATATATTAGAGCAAAAAACGTTAATGTATACCCCAGCAAAAAACTGGCTGGTAGCAGCTAGTGATTCTTTCAGTAAATACCGGTAATCAAAAAGTTTCTACTTGCGGTATTACCTGGATTTAAAAATAATAAACTTACATGTTGTTAGGCAAAAATAGTGATTATTTATTAATACCGGTAATCAAATTCATATTCTTGAGTCCGGGTTCGCTCTTACAGTGGGCATCCGGTTAAAATAGTTATAGCGAAACAGTAGTGCCAAATTACATCTCGAAAAAAATAAATTGCAATAAAAATATACCTATTGATTTCCTAAGAGTTTCTGTATAGTACAATAATTTAATATTTACAAAAGTAACATGCATTTGCAATTAGATCCATTATCTCTCTCTTTTTACAAAAGTTTATCAATGCCAAAATGTTTGCACGGTATAAATGTACAATGTACAGTTTATATCAAACATTGCCACGGTTTATAAACCAAGGAAGACATTCGGCGGAAACTATTTCATAGAGCATTCATTGGCCCAGGCCACAATGATGCAACTTAATATAAAAACAAATTTTGCACTACTGAGACCTATACACCTGAAGGATTTGAAGAAAGCATTTGTGGATATGTATGTAAACGAATGCCTTTATACTTGAAATTGTGAAATTACGATGGCAACAGTCTTAAGATATAAATAATATCAGATGGCGGTTTAATAATTACGGTGAAATAAATGGTAAAACAAATTAGTATTAGGTTTATGGTTGACAAAAAATTCTTAGAGAAATAAAAAAATACCCAAATATCCTGAAGGGGAGTTCCTACGTTTGTAACTTTCTAACTGTGGCCAATAAAAACACCCACAAAAATTTGAAATATAAAACTAAAGCGAAACATATAGAGGAAAGCTATAGAAATGAAAGGAGTCGAAATTGTGATGGATATGATGTTAGAAAATATATTTTAGAAACTTAAAAAAATATTAGCTATTTTGTTTCTTAAGCTCTCTTCACACACAGCCAGTGGATGGGAAATATTGTTTGCAAACATATATTATTGGTCGAGGTGTGAAATGCTGGGCGATTTAGCGTTGTCTGTCCGTCTGTTGAAATCACGAACCAACAATCCTCCCGGTTTCAAACTTTGCACAAAGAAGTGGTTATGGTGGCAGGACGGATGCAATTAGCAATACGAGTTGCGCTTTATATTTCGAGATTGGGAAACCCTAGTGTTGCAATTTGCCAACTGACGTTTTTGTAAACCTTGACATTTTTGAGGTTATACGTACCCTAAAAAAAGTTTACTTGGATCCAAAGATTTTGACTTTCTCTCAAGGATTTTGGTATCGATTCCTAACTAAAAGATGCGACTTCTTTAAAATAAAGACAATTTTAAGGAACTTATCTAGCTTTAATTCTAGGACCACTAAAATAAAAATTAGTATACAGATCTTATTCATAAAATTTAGTCTCAGCATACATTCAATATTACATGAAAATTTGTCCACAATGCACTTCTAAGCACATGATAAACCTGTTTGGTTTTTTTTTACGGAAAAAGAGGATATGTCGCACAGCCGCAGCAGGACAACCCAGGACACTCAATTCTGTGTGGTAAAAATCATTTGTTTGCCAGTTGTCTGCCAACAAATAAGGAAAACCAAACGCCGAAGACAGTTTATAACGCATCGCAATACCCCATAAAATACATATATTGTGGGTCATGGTTAATCTCTGAGTCGATCTAGTGATGTCCGTCCGTCAGTCTGTTCAAAGTGCGAACGAAATAATCAATCGACTTGAAACTTGCACAAAACGTTGTAATTGATGTAGGTCGAACGGTATTGCAAATTGGCCATATCGGAACTCTTTAAGGTATAAACTCCCATATAAACCATCTCCCACGATTTGGTTCGCGGGACTTCTTAGAGGAGGAAATTTCATCCGATCCAGTTAAATTTTTTATGGGGTGTTAGGTTAGGTGGCAGCCCAAATTGGTCCATATTGATCAATAATTATATATCGACCCCATATAAAACGATCCTCAGATTTTGCTTGCGGATCGTCTTGGATGAGTAAATTTCATTTGATCCCGTTAAAATTTGTCACGTGGTGTTAATATATTACCTCTACCCACCATACAAAAATTGGTCCATATCGATCCATAACTATATATAGTTTCCATATAAACCGATCCCCAGATTTGATCTCCAGAAGTACTTGGAAATGAAAATTTCATCCGATCTCGTTAATATTTAGTACCCGATGTCAGAAACTAAAACCACAAAATTTGTCATATCGGTAAATAATTACATTATAGCCGCATATAAACCATCCCAGTTTTTACTTCTTGAGCTTCCTGATTAAGCAAATTTTATTTTATCCGGCTAAAATGTGGTCCTTATCACCAAAAACCTGAAGATAAGCAGGTTCATAATTATATATAGACCGTTACGTAAACCGTCCCCCATATTTACTTCTGGCTCTCTAATTACCGTGCAATAAAAAAACACAAGTTCAAATCTACCAACGGTAATTTTTTTAATACAAATCAGGGATGAAACAAATGATGTTGACGAAAAAGTACTAAAAATATATTAAAAATGTACTTTTCAAAGCCAAAATATCAATTTAAGGACTATTGTAAAAGTATACGTATATTTAATCTAGACCGATTTGGGACAATTTTTGTTAAATTATTCTATTTACAAATTAATTTATTTTTTAGTTGTTTGTATAGTTGACCTTTTAGTATAATTATTTGTAGAAGGTTTGTAAGGCTTGAGGTCATGTACTAATAAAACAAAATAGAATCTTAGTTTTTTTATAGAGTTTTATTTTTGTTTTCTTTCCAATATTTCCGGAAGACGGACAATGTTGGGTGTCTCGAAATATTGGAAAGAAAAAAAAAAAAATAAAACTCTATAAAAAAACAAGATTTTATTTTTGTTTAAATTAATACATGACCTCAAGCCTTACAAACTCTACAAAAATAATTTATTTAAAAATTTTTATTTCTATAGAAAATTTTATAAAAATCTATGTCTGCAGAAAATGTTGCCAAAAACTTAATTTCTGCAGAAAATTTTTAAAATTTTATTTCTGGAAAATTTTGTAAAAATTTTATTTCTATAGAAAATTTTGTCAAAATTTTATTTCAATTTTATGTCTGTAGAAAATTTTATCAAGATTTTATGTCTGCAGAAAATATTGTCAACATTTTATGTCTGTAGAAAAATTTTGTAAAATTTCATCTAGACCGATTTGAAATTTTTTTTCTTTTTTTTTATTTTCTATTTAACTAGAGGTCTGCACAACTCCATTTGTAAATGCAGAGTACACGTGTATTTGCTAAATGAGTACATCTATTTGAGAGAGTCGCAAAACAATTGGTACACATTTTAATGAACACCAAAAGCCACGAGTAACTTCTTGGGTCTACTCTGATGTCTTCACTACCAACAAACACATATTCCTCTTTCTCTCTTATTGAAGTGTACTCATAGTAATCACGTCGAGTATGTTGCGACAACAAAACTTCTTAAAGTACTCCATGTACCACGTGCAGTTTCAGAAATACAAGAAAACAGTTACTCTCCATAATATATGTTTTCGGATTGATATAAAGAACGGCTAACGTTAAGGTAAGTGTGTGACATACATAAATATATGAAATATGTGACATACATACATATCTAATGATTAATAATTGTGAAAAGTTTTGCTTCGCACATAACTGAGAAATACTTGTGGTGCACTGAAGTGAAGAGAATCCATGTTGTACTTTTTCTCAAGTACTTACATTTTTATTGTTCCTTTTTTTCGGAACACATATTGTTTCGGATAAGTACTTGGTGGTATTTGACAAGCAAGTGTTCTCTTCACTTCACTACTTGCGCTCTGAGAGAAAGACAGTGTATGTACTATATTCGACAGCGAATTGCATATATGTAGTGAAAAGTTATTCGATGCAGACCTCTACTATTTACTTACTTTATGTTATTTCTATACAAAATGTTGTCAAAATTTAATGTCTACAGAAAATTTGTCAAAATTTTATTTCTATATAAAATTTTGTCAAAATATTGTTTCTAACAGAAAATTTTGTACAAATTTTATTTCTATAGAAAAATTTTGCAAAATTTCATTTTTATAGAAAATTTTGTCAAATTTATTTTTATAGAAAATTTTGTCAAATTTCATTTTTATAGAAAATTTTGTCATAATTTATTCTACAGAAAATTTTTGTCAAATTTTTATTTTATTCAAAATTCAATATTTTATTTTATTTCTATAAAACTTTTGTCAAACATTTTATTCATCAAAGCAAATTTTTGTCAAACATTTCATTTTTTATTTTTAATTCTATAGAAAATTTTGTAAAAATTTATTTCTGTATAAAATTTTTTTATACATTTTATTTCTATAGCAAATTTCGTCTTTACTTTATTTTCCATAGAGATTGTCCATAATTTTATTTCTATAGAAAATTTTGTTAAAATTTTTTGTTTGTACGAATTATTTCGGCATAAGCCGTCTATCAATATAAAACCTTTTTCGGAAGGTTCAAGTGTTGTTCACTTTTGGCTTTAGTTTATTCTGATAATTGGTTGATAGTTTTGCTGCAAGTAGAGGATGCTGATGAGGAATGTGGTAATTCCGAAACGTGCGTCCATCCAACCATCTTGCAGTCTATAGGGCTTTGCCCAAATAAATTCTGACAACATTATTTTTCCTTTGTTGGTTAAGCTACACTTGTAGTTTAGTCAAT